>VMKM01004087.1:0-22801 GCA_008360985.2 Macquaria ambigua | reverse complement strand
ATCTTATCATGTTGGCAGAAATAAAGTCACAACTCAGGCCTGAGTAGCATCCCCGCGTCTGTGCGTCTTGTCTACGGCTCTCGTGAAGCCAACCAACATGTAGCTCGTCAGAAACTCACCTAGCATGAGGGGACTCATCTGGCGAGCCATGCCTCTGGACAGGTCGTAAATGTACAGTTTCACTGGGTAAGTTTGGTCCATGATGACACAAAGGGATTTCTTCAAAATGACAATCTTACGCTTCAGGCTCAGGTTTGCCTTTCTCTCTGCACCATAGAGGTTTTACTTTAGGCCATTATTATTGTAGTCAAGATGGGAAGGAGGCTCCAGTACATCCTGAAGTCTCATCTAAAGTCAAATATTGATCATGTTTTGGCCTTCTGGGCACCAAAATCAGTGTTTCTAAAATCTCTTCTTTACACACCCAAATATTTACAACAACTGTGAATATTCTAGGCTTAATGACAGTAATAATTCCAGTTTTCTGTCTTATTGTAGTCAGTGAATAAATCAATGCAATTATTAATTGATTAAACTTACTTTTTGTTATTCCATTCAAAATATATGTCTCTCCCATTTGTTTGTTATTTTATTATGTATACGTTATTTACTGTATGTTTCCCTGTCATCAAGTTTTTCTGCCATGCCCATGTTGATTCTCCCTCACACCCATCTAACTGGCTTATTTTATATATTTACCTGAATAACTATTACTAGTTTTATTAATTCAAACTGAATTATGATTACGAGTTTTATTAATTCAAACGTCTATTAAATTAATCATGTTTCAAGTGTTTTTTTCTTTTAAATTAATCGTTTCAAATATCTTTTTCAACTCTAGTAATCGCTTTTCCTCCACACTTCCGCTGGTGGCGATAGTGCGCTTCATACGTTATTCAGCAACCGTTATTTAACAAACGAAGAAGACGTAAAGCGGAAGTTACGCCAAATGTTGTCATGGCGTCTCGCATGTAAATCACCGAGCTTCAGAAATTGAATAAAACATCTTTTTGGGCGATTTGAAAGGTACGTGGGTGCATATTATATTAAAGTTAAACATTAACAGTCTATTATCCATACAGTTGGTCTGGTAAACTGGGCGACCACCTGATAAACAGCAAACTGCACTTTGTTGCCAACTCGATGCAGCGCTAACCTGCTTCCATAACCGCTGCTAGTCAGAGCTAGCTCCCCTTAGCCATGATATTTTAGCAGCTTTTTCATAAAATATGGCGCTGTTAACCTTTAGTTTCATTGTTAATCATTGGTCTGCTCTCCCATTGACTGTGGCAGCTCTTCAAATTTAAGCTCTTGTCTATAAGGTGTGTGTTTCTTGGTAGCCAAACTAGCTAATGACAGTTGCATTTTTAGAATGAACATGCCCTGCTTTGTAAAAACTAACACACTCTAATACTGTTTGCAGGTTAAAGTAATCTATCTGGCTCTCCGACTTCCAGGACGGAAAAATGAGCACTCAAGTAAGCAACAAATTCAGATAGCATCACGTTTACACTCAACATTTCCTCACTTTGTTTGTTTTCAGGAATTCAAAGTGTAACTGTAAGCTTGTGCTTTGATTTCAGTACAGCATTCTTTTCAAGCAAGAACACGGTGAGTAACATGATGGATCAACAGATCTCACTGTGTAACTATAACTCATTTTACCAGTGGTTTTCCAGGGAAAGTCCTGTTATTCAGAACTACTACCATTAAGTTTCCCTCTGTTTAAACCTGTCTTGTTGTTGTTTGTTGTTGTCACTCAACATGAGACAAGTAATTGCCACAAAATTGCAAGAAGGATAAAATATATAGCTTGTGATAGTCCATATTTTTTGTTATTGTCAACAAATCCCTTAAAAGACTGCTTTCTCCTAGCAAGTATGGTATGTGTAGCCAAAGCCTGATATAGCTTATTCCTCTGTGCCATAGAGATTTATTGTTGTCCAAAATCTATTTTAAACACATCAATGAGCCACGTGTTCCTTCATCATCATGAACATGGTTACTGTAGTTTATTTTGAGTCAATCTCGCATACACTGTCCTGCTGTAAATACTCACTAGAGCGCTAAATGTGTATTAATGCACATCAATGCATGAATACACAGTCACGTTTGCTAAAAACTTACTGATGACTTAAACTATATACTTATGGTCTGTTTATAAAGATTTACATCTTCAGTAGAAACATATGGGCTTTGCAGCTGAGAACCACAGACGGGGTAGAGAAGTCAGAAAGTACTGAGTCATACTAACAAATTATTGGTGTTTTCATGGGATTTGTTGATGTTCATGCTAGACGTATCCTTTAAATACTTTTCCCATCAGCCCTGCTAGTTTCAGGTATAGAACATCGCTTGTACTCTTACTATCATCAGAGTTTTAACTTTTCTTTTCCTCTCAGCACACGATGATGCAATCTGGACGGCAGCGTGGGGTAAAAGTGAGGCGGATGGGACAGAAACTATTGTCACCGGCTCACTAGATGATATGGTGAAAGTCTGGAAATGGTGAGTGTTTGTTTTTTTTGTTTTTTTAACACTACTCGTCATGATAACCACATAATACATTGTTCCGACTGCCATTTGTCTAATAACCACAATTTATTTTACTGTTTTTCATTCATTTTTCATTCAGGAAATCCTTGTTAAATAAGCTCAACTGTTTTCCATTTTTACTGAACTGTAGGAGCAGTGAGAGTATTGATTATGATTGTAGATTGAGACTGCAATAGCTCACTTGACTGCCGTCCTTAGTTTATATCCTCTTTAGTTGTGCCTTCACCTTTATGCCTATAGGGGATGGATATCTATTTTTCTGGGCATTTTTAGGTCCTAAATACCTCAAAAGTATAAAACAGCCCACCATCACCTGAACAGCTCATTGTTATTGTAAGGATTAAAAAACTGTGATAAGGATATAATTGGGTGTCACATTGTCACTATAGGTTTTTGTTTCTTGTCCTTTCTGTGACCCAGTTTCTCATAAATCTTTGTTGAATGTGCTATAGAAATGAACTTGATTGATTTGACAATTTTATAATCAAGGTCCATTTAGTAGCATTTTAGAGCTTTTGATCAAATCAGAATCAAGTTTTTGTACACATACAAGGACTTTGACTCTGTTTTTTTTTGTTGCTCTCAATGTACTTACATAGAAACAATACAACAATGAACAACAACATACAATGTCTATATACAAGTGAGGCTGTTTCTGTAAATCGTAAACAAGAATACAGTAGTGCAATAGTTTGCCCAGTTGTCATGGAATTAACGCTTTTAAGGAGTTCTCATCCATGTTGGCTTAAAAGTTGGGGTAATTTGACTCAACATGACAGAATAGTCTCTGTGCCACACTGTTCATGCAGGTCAGACGAGAAGCTGGAGCTGCAGTGGACTCTGGAGGGCCACCAGCTGGGTGTGGTGTCAGTGGACATCAGTCACAACGGAGCGATCGCCGCCTCCAGCTCCCTCGACGCTCACATCCGTCTCTGGGACTTAGAGTCTGGGAAGCAGATCAAGTCCATGGACGCTGGACCAGGTAAGACTGGGCCTCAGAGGATCATTGGCATTTTTTTATTGATTCATTTGTATTGGGTGGCAGGATAGCATGGTGAGTAGAGAGATGTGAGTAGAACATCTGTTAACTTATCAAATTAATTACTGATTCCCACTTACAGTCAGCATTTTTATTTTGTGTGTAAGATACTGTATGTCTAGAGTTTAAACGATTAGTGAATTAATCGATTAGTTGATCGGTAGAAACATAATCAACATGGATCAAAGATGTGATGCAGAAAAAATCAGATGCACCCTCAACGGCTCCATTAAGAGATTTTACAAAACCTGAGACCCATTAATAAACTATGTGAACAGTTTACCTGGTCTGGAACTATGAAGTCATACTTCTACAGGTGATAGTGGTGTTTTCCAGGCCTGGAAATGGTTTGGAATTAACAGAATGTTTTGGAAAACCTTTGAATATACATTGTTTTGGCTATTGTTTAAAATATGTTCAAAAGAATAAGGCCAATACAAAGGAAATTGTCACCCAGTTTAGTATTAAAACAAACCTGCTGTGGAGCACAGAAAGCTTGTTTTATTTTATTTTTTTACTCTCACCTTTCAGGAACCTCACACCCAGAAATGTCTGTATTGTTGTGTATCTTGAACCCAAGACGTACTTCACGTCACCTTCCATTAGTGACACTCTATTTCACTCAGTTGATGGTCTGGGTCACTGGATTAAAGTCTTTTTTTTGGACATATTGTATTTTGGTATATTTGGATTCTTCAGAAGTGAGTCCTGTTAATGTAAAACCTTTGTTGTCTTTTTGTGGATTTACATTATAATGTCAGGATTTGTACAAAGTCTTGAAAGTTTGGAAAATACTTAATTTTAACAGTTTGAATATAGTCCTTGAAAAATGCTTTATTTTCAACCTAATCCGGTGTTTCATCTACACAATCACTCGTTTAAACCAAAAAATGTTTGTCATATTTGTTTGTTGTCTCCTGGCATTTATAGTAACAATTTAGATGTGATGATAAAGGCTATGAGAGTCTAGAAATATTTGGTTTAGGTACCTTGAAAGAGCTTGAAAAGTGCTTGAATTTGACTCTTGAAAAGCTGTATGAACCCTGTAATATTTAGCTTATAAAAACTGCAGAAAGTAGGTTTGGTATCTTGTTCAGGTGCAGTTAGATAAGACACATTGGTTGCCCATTAGAAAATAGAGCACACATTAAAACAGACATTTAACTAGGTGACACATTGCATTCATTAGGTTGTTTGCTGTAGACAGCGTTGTTAAAAAATAAACATTTTCCTGGAAAATAATCAGTTTGACGTGTTCAACCTTCCCCCTGTCTTTCTGCTCTCCTCTCCAGTTGATGCATGGTCGGTTGCCTTCTCCCCAGACTCTAAGTACATTGCCACAGGAAGCCACCTTGGCAAGGTCAACATCTTCGGCGTGGAAAGCGGCAAGAAGGAATACTCCCTGGACACTCGAGGAAAATTCATCCTGAGTATAGCTTACGTAAGGAACCACAAATTGTCCTTCTGGTCGGCTGGGTGGTGGCTTCTCCAGCTCAAGAGTCTCTAATGGCTGCGACCTCACTGCCTCGGCTTTACAATACCTCATCTCGATTTGTGTTTCTTCTCATTCACACCAAGGTTTCCCCGTGTTGTAACTCTTAACCCTTTCTCTGCAGGTCCAAAGGTTGTTTTTAAAGGCTTTTAGAACTCGCTACAGCTCATCCAGTCTCGTGTCCCTACTTTTGGAAATTGCCTTTATAATCAATAACTTCATTGGTTTTGCCCCTCAGAGCCCTGATGGGAAATATTTGGCCAGCGGAGCCATCGACGGAATCATCAACATCTTCGACATCGCCACTGGAAAACTACTCCACACACTGGAAGGTAGGTGTACATGTTAATATTTATTAATTAGGTAATAAATGATGATCTAGTGCTGCAACTGGTGATTTTTCTTAACTACCAATTATTCTGTGAATAATGTTTTTGATTAATGGATTAAGCATTTTGTCTATCAAATGTCAGAAAATAATGAAAAATGCCCACCACATCTTCAAATATTTTGTTTTGATGATCAGCGGTTGAAAACTCAAAAGATATTCAATTTACAATCATTTAAAACAGAAAAAGCAGCAAATTCTCACATTTCATAAAGCTGGAACAAGCAAATTTTTGCCTGATAATTGACAAAATAATTAATTAAACTAAAATGTGTTCTCTTTTAATTGACTAATCAATTAATTGACTAATCTTATAGCACTAGGTGGATCTAATAGACATGAGTTTAAAATTCAGGAAAAAAAGGGAGTCCATGTGAGTTCAAGACTAAATATATGAGGCCAACCATAATTTAAATTATGAATACAGACTTGAGGAAATTAGCCTTGAGCTGCAGTCCACTGCTGCATATTTAAAGTAATTTCAGCAAATGTATTCAACATATACATATTGTACATATATTATACACAAACTGTTTTAGTTTTAAGGATGAAAAAGAGCTTATTAAATAAGATTGAGGATCTTTAAGCTTACAAACAGCAGAGAGGCAGAGATCACCTAAGCACGCTTACTGAGCGACAGTTTCCTCCCTCCTCAGGTCACGCCATGCCCATCAGGTCCCTCACTTTCTCCCCCGACTCCCAGCTCCTGGTCACAGCCTCCGACGACGGCTACATCAAAATATACGACGTGTGAGTTGAGCTGGCGGCTTGCGGTAGATACACCTGCCAGTCAGTTTAGACCCCAAAGAAAATGTTTGTGCCAAAAATGCTCAGTATACATAGTCAAGTAAAATAAAGATATATACTATATATATATATATATATATATATATATATATATATATATATATATATATATCTTTAATAATAATAACATGTATGTATGTGTATATATATATATATATATATGTATATATATATATATATATATAATATTTCCTGCCCTGCTATATATATATGTATATATATATAATAATAATAATAATAATATAACTTAATGTATATATATATATAATATTATATATATATATATGCTTAATAATATACATGTAATAATACATATATATATATGTGTATATATATAAGTATATATATATATATATATGTAATATTATATGTGTATATATATATATATGTATATATATATATATATATATGTACCACACACACACACACACACACACACACACACACACACATGGAACAGAAGGAAGTGTTACAGATGTTTCAAATTACAGGCATAGAAATAAACAGTGTAGAAGGAAAAAAGAAAGCTCTAATGAACCTTGTTTTACAGGCAACATGCCAACCTGGCCGGCACACTGAGTGGACATGGATCCTGGGTTCTTAATGTCGCCTTCTCCCCAGATGACACCCACTTTGTCTCAAGGTAAAACCAGACACCTCAGCTTCAAAGCGGCTTCAGGTTGCTACAAAACAGAGGAATTGTTTCATGCTGCCAACATTTCTTTTCTGTGCTGAGGTAAATATATCAGAATATAATAGCCAATAGTTGTGTACTGCCCTTCACTGTCAGTGTACGTTAGTGAGCTAGCAGACGTGTTTTTCCTCTCGTCTACTTTCCCATGCGTTCACTCCTGTTGTGTGAAACCGTGTTTCAGACAGTTTCCAGCTCACAGTGCCAAAATAAACTGAGCAGGTCAGCCAGACAACACAAAGTTTGATTCTAAGATGAGCTCTCTCTCTCTCTCTCGCTCTCTCTCTCGCTCTCTCTCTCGCTCTCTCAGCTCATCTGACAAGAGCGTGAAGGTTTGGGACGCCAGCTCCAGAGCGTGTATCAACACCTTCTTCGACCATCAAGACCAGGTGACGAAAAGATAACCCCGTATCTCTTCGCTGAGTGTGTTTATAATCACATTCAAAGTGAGAAAATCCGCCCGCTGAAGGTGCTGATGTGTTGGGGGGGCGGGGAATCAATATAGCCAGTGGCCTCTCACATGACCCGTCTCTGATATTTTAGCTCGGGCAAAAGCAATAATCCCAGCTGTCATTAGATCCCCGGCTGCAGACGCCCGCGGTGAGGCTGATCTGTTCTCCCAACAAAGCCTCGAAGTGAAATAGCACGGCTCCTCACGGAGATCAGAGGCGCTCGACTCTGCCACGTTGGTTTTTGTGTCTCTTCATGAAATGTCTGCAAAACCAGACGATCTACGAGACAATTTGCAGCCAATGAAGCATTCAGCTTTCTTTTTCTTCTAGTTAGAGCACTTTTTACTTACATAGTGTCTAGTCAAATTAAAAGCATTTTAAATTTTAAAAAGCTGTACGAACGCTGTTATTAGGTGTTAAGCTGTTTCAAACCTGCAAAGTGATTAAGCATAAGACATTCTTTGCAAAATCTTTTTGTCAAAGCATTTAAATTTACTTTTTAAGCAGAGGTGACGTAGAGGTGGAAAAGAGTTTGTAAATATTTGGTTTAGGTACCTTTGAAAGTGCTTGAATTTTACTCTTAAAAAGTTGTACGAACTCTGTATTTATAGTCCCAACAATTCCCACCATGAGCAAGCACTTGGCGACAGTGATTATGGAATTACACTTTTCACATGCAACTCAAATCCCATTCCCATCCTCTCTGTTCCTGCTGTCTTCAGGTGTGGAGCGTAAAGTACAACAGCACCGGCTCAAAGATCATCTCGGCTGGAGACGACCGCGCCATCCACATCTACGACTGTCCCATGTGACGGACGACCAGAGGATCGGATCTCCAGAGCTGTTTACTCAAATCATGCAGCTCATGCAAGTTGTTCATTGGGGGTGGCGAGGAGTCAAGCTGTAAATGTGATGGATTTTTTTTTTTGCACTGGCCCACTTCGGTCCAATAAAAGGGTTGCTTTTGTACTTTTGTTTCTGTTGTGGTTTTTTGAAGCAGTTATTCATCATTTTCATGTCAGTGATCTGATTTGGTAACAGAATTGTGCATAGCATATAATTGCATATTGAATATCTTTTAGGTTTCAGATACAATAAGCGAGTTGGTATAGAGGCCTGAAACACAGTCAAAAATGTAACTGATGACATCAATAGATAACACTAAATAATTCAAATGGAGTGTAAGAAGAAATATAAAGCTTTATACTTGTCCCTTAGCCTCCAATCAGTAAGTTCATTTTATTTCCTTTATGATAAAGTAAATTAACGTGTATTTTCCTTTTATATCCTAACGTTGGACGCTCACGTACATTAGTAGTTGAACTTGTTTTCGCTGCTCACACATAACTTTATGTTTCATGTTGTACCCATTACACCTGTGTCTACCTGTGAGGGAATGCAAGTTTGGGGGGGGGATGTTCCAGCAGCAGATGAAGTATGATCTACTGCTCCCTCCATTGGCCCAGCGGCGTACTGCAGCCCCATAACATACTGATGTTGCTGTAGCACAATGCCAGCTTTTTAAAAAGATATCTTTATAATGTACAGATCATAAAACTAGTTACAAACCGCTGCAGTGATTCAGTATTCTTTACTTTTTTTATCCACAAGTTGTGCATGTTTAAAACACATCAAACTGTACTTTTAACAACTCTTTGATATTACACACACACAGCAGGTAGTTGGTAAATATAGCAGGTGTAGCACTTCCTCCATACAGACAAAGGTCCACATCAGCTCAGACACTGGAGGAAATGCTGAGTCCAACATTCTTATTCACGACTGAAAAACAGTTTATAAAAAGAAAGACACTTCACTGAGACGCGTTTCCTGGCAGTGATAGTCATTCCTAAACACGGCGGCATCTACGTGCTTCTCCAGCTGCATCTCATTTTGAACATTACAGCAGGCTTGCTGTTGGTGTGCCTCACACTCATTAAGTGACTGGTGAAATCTGAAGGCAACTGTGGGGTTTAGTTGTGTCTTGCTGGCGTTGACGCTGCTGCCTTTACGCTCCCTCTGTGTGTGTTCGCTTTAAACAAACAGCAGAATAGGTTTCTGCTGTTACCAAGTGGTTGCATGTTGTGATCCCCAGTCATCCGAATGTATAAATAATGTACAGAACACAACAGAATTATCGAGTAGTACTGGCCCATGGGGAAAATACTGGGCTCCCGCCTCTGATGTGGTCCGAGACCTGTAACGTTGCATTTACACCTCTTCTGCTGCATCACCTCTTTTCTCATCTTTTCTGCCACGCTCCACTTTGTTATGTACAGTCCTTTTACACAGACAGGAAGAAAAAGAAGCAGAAACAGCTGCCTGATTGGCCCAATCAACTTATCTATACGTAGAATTCATCATTACACCTGCACAAATGATTTCACGGACTGCTGGAAAAGAAATCACACAGCTACATACGTTACAGCAAGACTTTAGGTAGAACTACACAAACTTGGGCACAAAGACCTGTTGCGATAAATGTAATATCCGTTGTCCTGTAAGTAAGTGTTTGGAAGTCTAGCTTAATTATCACACTTTAAAGATGTACCAAATTCTTCTGTACAATTTAACGGCATTGCTGTAATTAAATACAATAAAATCTTATTCTCTCTTCATTTAGTCCAATTTGGGGCTGCAACTAACGATTATTTTCATTATCGATGAATCTGCCGATTATTTTCATGATTAATCGTTTGGTCCATAAAATGTCAAGATAATTGTGAAAAATGCTCATCACAGTTTCCCAGAGCCCAAAGTGACGTCTTCAGATTGCTTCTTTTGTCCGACCAACAGTCCAAAACCCAAAGACTCTTTATTTACTGTCATAAATGACAAAAAAAAAAAGCAGCAAATCCTCACATTTAAGAAGCTGGAACCAGCAAATGTTTGACATTTTTGCTTGAAAAAATTACAAACGATTAATCGATTATCAAAATAGTTGGCAATTAATTTTCTTTTGATCGACTAATCGTTGCAGCTCTACTGTAATTTACTGCAGAGTGGCTCTGTTCTACTGAACCGAGCTGGATAGTGCACGGTGAAAAGAAACAAACCCTGAACTGTTACATATCCAGGCATAAAAAATACACTGGTGCAGTCTTTCCATACTGTTAAAATATAAAGTACAGGAGGCATTAATCAAAAAGGGACTTGAGTTACCTACTGTCCTTTAAGAAGCAACTTTCCTCAGCCATCGGTTACATTTTAAGAAGGTTTATCATGTTTTTTTTTTGTTTTTTTTTACATGGGAAATTTAGTTTTGGCAGAACACTGTTTTCACTTTTATCTTCGTATTTCACAGTAACAGTTTAGCAAAAAAAAAAAAAGAAAAATGAAATGGGTCTGACAAACAGAAAAAGGCAAGGTCATAACACCTGTGACTCCCAAAGACGAGCATCACCACCTGCACTCTGCTGCGTCACCTGCATTACAACACAGATCTAAAAAGAAGCATGTGGAAGCAGGGTCATCATCTCCTGTGTGAAAAGTTTCTGCCCGGCTGTCCTGGTTCCCTCTGGCCTTTCACCAGTGTCTGGACTCTATCAGCTCTGCTCGCAGGCTCAGTCTCTTCAGAGTCTCGTATCCCACCACGATGAGAACCGACGTGGGCGTGGAGGAAATGATGCGGGCCGAAAGCCCCTTGGTCATCCCCCAGATGCCCTCCTCTGCCAGCAGCTGCTTGAACGTCTCGATAACAGACGACCGTCCCTCCAACTTTAAACAGACGGGAGAGCATTAAACCACCTCTTGTTATTTGCAAAGAAATGTTTCCACTCACTCCAGCTGACTCCAGCTGTATTTGGTGTTTGGTGAGATCGCTGCAGTGAGGGCCTGACTGTGTGGAAAATCTGACGCGAGGTACCAATTCAATACTGAAATTCTAGAGAAAGGTGACATTTATTTGATGGTTCAGTAGATTTACGGACAAATAAATCTCCACCTCAAAGTATTTTCCATCCTTCCAAGAATAAATTCTGAAAAAAATAAATGCTCCTCCTGGCAAGTAAATGTTGAACATTTCCTGGCAATTTTTTAAAATAAAAGCCTAATAATCACACTCTCAAAAATCTTCTCAGTGCCTTAAATGTAAACACAAATGAAATTTCAGCTTTTATGTGGTGCACAGTGGGTGGCTTTCTGTGTTTTTTTACCTGTACTCTTGCTCGAACGACATCCATGGGGTTGGTGATGGTGGAGGCGGTTGCTGCTGCCATTGGTCCTGCCAAAGCCTGCAGAATCAGATGGGGGCACTCACTCGGTGCCAACAAGGACAGCTGCTCTGGGAACGCAAAGGGATATAAAAACAGTGTAAGGCCAACATATTTAATTTAAGTACGCTGCTTGCTTAAGTTGTCATTCCTCCAAAAGCTGTAACTTGATTTAATATAACAGAAAACCACTCTCACTCTTGAGTATGACTATGGATCATGTTCATCAAGTTTCAGTCACACTCTCACAAGCATGTAGCAGCTAGGAACAATGACTATAAACCTTACTTATAAACCAACTTACCTGCATAAAAATGATAAAAAGGCCACCAGAGTGCACTGTTTGGGATGTACGTGAGCAGCGATGCCACGTAGCCCCTGTAAAATCCCCTGAAGCCATCGGCTGCAAATATCTGTACCGTAATGTCCCGGGTTTGCCCAAAAGTCGGTTTGCGCTTAGTTGCTGCGAGCATCATTTTGGGTTTGGGCTTGAAGCGAGTCAGGTGTTCCCCCTGTCCTTGCATCATCAGGTGCTGGGACACCACGTCGATGGGCACAGTGATGGTCTGAGCCACCAGGGATGCTGCCCCTCCTGCCACCACAGACTTCACAGTGTTACCGGGGGAGTACTGGGACACGTACTTGCGCACCAGTTCATAGGTGGTGATGTAAGCCTGTCCTGAGACCAGGGTGAACGTATTGACCATGAAGCCACGGTAGAGGCCTTGCACGCCCTCCGCTCGCAGGATCTTGCAGAAGGCGTCCAAGGTGCCGGAGTAGAGGGCCTTCCCCTTCTGCACCTGGAGCCGAGTGCGGATGAGGCTGGCCGGGTAGACGGTGGCCCTGGTGGTCAAGGTCATAAACACACCCAGGGAGTAGAACTTCCTCTTGTCCAGGTCCTCCCATTCGATAATTTGGATCGCACCTTTCTGCTGCATGGTGCCAGCTAGGGCAGCGCTGCACCCCTAAAGCCGCGTATCTGTAGTCATCATCCCTCCAGCTGCCATCACGCCTGTAACCAAGAACATTGAGCATTAGGGAAGCTCTGTGATCAGATGCAAGAACCTCCTGGGTTATTCATCATTCAGATTTTGGACCGTCTGATCCCAGGATGACTATCAAGAGGCATTACAATACCAGATAACACACTAAATCTATATAAATCAACTAAACGTATATCAATACAAGGCTCTCGTACAATAACAGGGCTGCAATAAATTATTATTTCCATCATTAATTAATGTGCCAATTATTTTCTTGCTTAACTGATTAATAATTTGGTCTATAAAATGTCAGATTATAGTGAAAAATACAAAAATTGATGTCTGAAAATTGCTTGTTTTGTTTGAGAACCAGCACAAAACCCAAAGACATTAAGTTAATGGTGATAAAAAACACACAAATCCTCACATTTGACAAACTGGAACAAGTGAATTTTGGCAATTAATGTTCTGTTAATTAATAAATCAACTGATCTGGAAATGATCTGAGATTATCTCCTGTTTTTGTCACCATACTGTTGTTGTTACATTATTCAATGTTGTTTCTTTATTATTATTATTATTATTATTATTATTATTATATACAAACTTGTGATGAGTCTTCAATAAGTTTCAACACTGTTACCTATTGAACCTTGAATTTTGTGAATCATTACAATAACCAGGATAATTTCTCTCACCTCCTCTTTGCAATCCTGAACTGAGCAGGCTGATTTGCAGCTAGGACGGTATGACCCTGTTGTGTTTAGGTTATGATATTATTATATATTACGCAAATACATAAAAGAGGGTATTTTAAATCAGGAACTACCTGAGCACACCAAAGTGGCACTGTCTCAATTCTCAGTTCATAAAAGCATTCAATAAATCTCTGCAGAATTAATTCAATGGCCCGCTTCTGCATTAGAAATTGGGAATTATCGGTGTGTTTAATTAATGCTCAGACACAGCTATTGCAACAGCATTTAAAAGATACAAGCCGCAGCTTGATAGACCTGACAGACCTGTCACAGCTGAAAAGTGAATGGCTACCTGTGCTATCAGCAAAACACATCAGACATCCACAGAGAAGATGCTATACAAAAAGATAGGACAAAGAGTGGGGAAGGTTGACTGCATAGACAAGCTTGCTAATGAAATGCACAGTGCAAGGCAGGACAACTTCCGTGCAGCTGGTGTTCGAAGCAGTATGATCGACAGCAAGACAAAAACCACATTTTTCCTTATCTACATCTTTAACTACACATTAGAAACCAGGAACCGTTTCATAACACTGCCATGTGAAAGTTTAACCAGCTGATCTAACGTTTTTATTGTTGTCTGACAGCGGTTGGTGAAGCAAAGGGGAAGCACGTGCAATGTCACAGTGTGTTCTCGCGCTGTGTTAGCCAACTAGCCAACAACATGAGTGATACTTTAGCTGTGTAAAATAACACACCAGATATTTAACGTAAACACACCGATTGAACGTACCTGTTAGAGGGTCATGTAGCTCGTGTACCTTCCGCCTCCACGGTCACTGTTGCGAAACTGACCTGCTCTGCTACAAGGTGGGTCATGTCTTCCGTCCATTACTGCTCCGAGCAAACATTGTCAAAGGTGAAAGGTCATGAGCTTCTGCTGCTTCTTTTTCTTCTTCTTTGGAGTTTATTGGCGGTTGGCAAACCAGCTTAGAGGTGCATTACCGCCACCAACTGGACTGGAGTGTGGAACAGGAGATTATGCAGAAAAAAACCCAAAAAACCTAGATTCTTTTAGCTAAATCTGTGTCTTTTATAAACTTAATAACGTTGTAGTATATCTTGCCTGCTGTTTTCCCCAAGAGACCCGAAGGTCTTGGTGATTTGCCTTCCTCAGTGACTGAAACAGATGACTCCTCTCGATATTGTATTTCCTACAATGAAGTACTACATGTTCGACTGTTTCTGGTTGGCTACAGTATGTGCATTTCCCGTTTGGGTGCTTGCCTATTTTATATAATGTATGATTGAGACCTGTATGACCTATTCTCAGACGAGTGATGATACTTTCTTCCCTTCCCTCCCAGCACCAACAAGTCTTTGTATATTATATAGATGTCTTCCAGTTTCCTTATCATCCTAATACTCCTGCCATACTGATTGTGCATATGTCCTAATGAATGTCTTAGCTTCAGCTTTGCTTAGTGGGACTTGTAGGTCTACATGCTGATTTCGGAGTGTTTGTTTGGCCAGAATATCCACCTGCTCATTACCCTCCACACCAGCATGAGCAGGAACCCAAAGGAAGCGAGTAGATATACCCTTAGTTTCCATCCTGTACATTATAAGGAATATTTCATTGAGAATATCCGTTCTAAATGATGATCTACCAGATCTTATGCTTGTTAATGCTGAGAAGCTGTCAGATGCAACCACGGTGTTCATTATTTCCTTCTCCTCTATCCACTGCAGGGCCAATAATATTGCCAATAGCTCTGTGGTATATACTGACAAATGGTCTGATACTCTTTTCTTAATATATGACTCACTCACCGGAATATATACTGCTGCACCTGCAGCCCTGTATCAGGATCTTTGGAGCCATCTGTGAATAAAAACACTGAGTCTGAAAATTGTTGCTCAAAATAGTTCTGGACTATGCTCCATACTGGAAGTTGCTCTGACTTGTCCTTCAATTCTTGCTGTATGTTGAGGTCTACACTAGGTAAGGGGAATAACCAGGGAGGAATGGAAGAGATTGAGACTGTGGGGCTGTACTGTAACTGACGTAATCCTATGTTTCCTGCCTTTGCATCCCCAATCCACCCAAAACTTGTCAAATTTGTTTCATTATGTTCCCAGCAGTCTGTTAATATCCTCTTGGCAGGATGAGTATCGCATTGCCCCTGGAGATTAATCCAATATGCCAGCATTAACTTAACTCTTCTGATTCTTAATGGCATTTCTCCCATTTCTACCTGCATTGCTGATACTGGAGATGTTTTGAATGAGCCACTACAGATTCTCAAGGCCTGAGCTTGTAATACATCTAACTTCTTGAGGTTTGACTCTGCTGCTGACATGTACGCTACACACCCATAGTCAAAGACAGATCTCATGAGTGCTCAGTATATATTTTTTAGAGATGCTCTACTGGCTCCCCAACTCCTGTCCCGACAAACAACGAAGTATATTGATGACCTTTTTACATTTGTTCTTAACTTTATCCAAATGAACATTCCATGTGAGCTTTTCGTCAAACCAAACCCCAAGAAATCTAATAGCTTTTACTTGCTCAAGAGTTTGTTCATACAATTTTAAGGACATGGGTGCAATTTTTATGCCGTCTAGAGAAACAAATTACTTGCGTTTTTGCTACAGATAGCTTGAAGCCCCATTTACTTGCCCATTCTTCCACTTCAGCTATTGCAAATTGCATTTTCTTATGGACATACAATACATTGCGGCCTCTTATCCAAAGAGCCCCGTCATCCGCGTACAAAGATTTTCCTACGCCTTGTTCAACCTGAGAGATGTCATTGATCATTATGTTGAATAACAATGGACTACACCTGCAGAGTTCCATTCTCCACCGTAAATTCACTGGAGTATTCTGCCCCTGCTTTTACTTGTATTTTCCTGTCAAATAAGAAGTCCATAACCCAATTATACGCTCTACCGCCAATTCCCAATGACTCCAATTTAATAAGTAGCCCTTCTTTCCAGAGCATGTCATATGCCTTTTGCACATCAAAGAAGACAGCTATCACTACTTCCTTGTTAACCTGTGCCTTCCTGATGTCTGATTCTAAGCACAATACAGAATCCATTGTATTCCGACCCTTACGAAACCCACTTTGCCAGGGGGACAAAAGAGCTTTACTTTCTAGGAAATACGTTAATCTCTCTGTGACCATACTTTCCATGGTTTTACATAAATGGGAAGTTAAGGCAATAGGTCTGTAGCTAGAAGGATCTGAGGGGTCTTTTCCTGGTTTTTGAACAGGCACTATTATTGCTTGTTTCCACACTGAAGGAAGTTGGCCAGTATCCCAAACTCTGTTAAATAGTCTTAACACTATGCTCAATGTATTATCTGTCATGTGTGCCAACATTTTATAACATACACCATCTTTGGAGCTATTTCCATGACAATTGAGCAAACAACATCAGATGAAGACTGTGAGATGTGGCTGAACGCTCCAGTAAAAGCTAGTAAGTGGACATTTTCTTTACTTTTTTATGTCAAACTACCGTTTTCAACGTCAAGCATGACATTTTAATGCTGCATAGTAGTAGCAGTATGAATTACACAAAAATGGTTGCTAAGCAACGCATGAGTTCTAGAATTAGTCAGTAATTTCTTGTAAGATAAACTTTTGTGCGATTAAATGTGCCCGTTCACGATTTTAAAATGGCTCCAGCTTAATTATGTGTTGTAAAATGTTTTTGTTTTTTATTTTATCAGTAATTGATGAATGGGCGTGGCTGTAGATCTCTGGGTTGGGATTGGTCGGCTCGGTGTTGCCAGTGCAGTCGTGAGAACGGGTCGTGTTGATTTCAGAAGTCATCATGGCGCTCACTTCCCCAGTCAAAGGTAAAGAGGTGTCTTCTGCTAACCTTACCTAGCAAGCCGTCATCCGATCAGCCGTAAAGACAGGAATCGATTAAAACAGACACCCGCCCCCTGAAAATGGCCATCGTTTGCTTTTTGTTAACATTACATAAAGTGTACCGGCGTCAAACTGGAGACATAAAAGCTAACATTAGCTAGCTTGGCAATGTTTGCTTTACAACTAAGCAAGAGCTGCTAAATTAGCTAATGCCGCAAGCTAGAGGTGTCTTTGCTCTGCTCTAAATGTCACAACTTTAGCGTACTTTTTAGTTAAGCCTGAATTGTGTGCTAACTACCTTGCTTTTTCTTATCTCCTCAAAACGTTTAGCCAGTAGTACGATAAGTAGCTGGCGAGAGTGCGCTTCACGATAAGGACAAGTGTTAGCAACTTGAACCGTAGCTAGCTTTGTAGCTGTCTTCCTTCTTCATGCCCTGCCATCGGGACACATGGAGAGATGATTTAGTGTATGATGATGTTCGCAGACAGCATTGTCATCTCCACTTTATAATATCGTCAGTTTGTCTTTACAGTATGTGATTTTACAGTTATTTTAATCGCAGGGACAATGTACAACAAGACATGGAATGATTTTTCTTTAAACACCTAACGGATTGCTGGAAGTGGGTTTTTAAGGCCACCGAGAAAACACCCAAATGATAGTGTAGCATTGAGTCAGTTAGTTAATATTTTTCTTTTAAGCTGTCTAACATTAATAGGGGATTTTCACCAAGCCTGCCTTATTAAAGGATCTATCTCCGTAGGATTTCACTAGTGATCAGCCAGTGTTTTTGTTGTGTTGTGTATATGGTACTGCATGTTTTCCATTCTGCCTGCTTTGCATCAGGGTTATGACTTTTAGTTTTTGCATAGGCTCTACAGTTATATTTAAAAGAGGTGAGCACACTAGCTGACAAAAGCATCTCAGTAGGGCAGGAACATTTAAGGTTAGGTTGACAAGTTGGCTTTGGATGTTCAAAATTATTCTGCCATATGAATGTAGCATCCGCATTTAATCAGATCCCCTTACACTCGTTTCGCTACTAAACATGTTGCAGTGGAGTTGGGAGCACTGTTCTTATGTCAGTATTTGACTACAACCTAAATTTACTAGCATCCTGGCCCAAACCCACCACCCTTTGAGTCTGTACTGTCATGAAGTACCTCTCTGATACAGAATAATATGACTCTCATGACCAAAGACGGGACAGTTTTACAGCCAAACATGTTTTTCTTTTAAAACCTTTTTGGTTAAGAGAACCACATCTTACTACACTTACACTTACTACCACAAAGGAAGAAATCAGACCAGAAACATCTTTTTCATTTCTCTTTTCTCTGCATTTACATTCTGCCTCCAAAATGCACTGTCAGTCATTTTTCTTTGTTACATTATCCAAGAAGCTTATTTACAGTACAGTCTAATTCAAAGTTTGGCTATTCTTGAGACCAACTGCTCAGCTACTAATAACCACTAATACAACATGGTATGCAATAAGCCAATTGTATGGATGCACTATGTGCAGAAGCGGCGCAGAAAAATGGCCTCCTGCCAGTTTTTCTTTTTTTTTGATATGGTTTAAGCCTTGTCCTTGCCCGAACTGCCGTGTTTTGAGGAGATCCTCACTGTGTAAATGTTCTTAGTAAGGTAGTTGACCATTTGTTATAGCAATAGCAGTGATTAAACCTGGCCAACCTTCAAGCAGACATGCTGAAAAGAAAAAAAACAAATTTGAATTTTGATCACATCTGGAAATGTCCTGGCTTTGTAACACACAGGCTGGAATTATATAATAGTTGTATAGATAAATGTTTGTTTTCCCTCTGCAGAGCACCCATATAGCCATCTAATCGACACACTGAAAGATGGCGGGATCAAGTTCTTCAATCCACAGAAATTAAATGATCCAAGATACGGTGAGTTTAGGCCCTGCGAGTAGAAGAATGGGCACAGAGATATTTTTAACACATATGTCCCTCTTTCCAGAACTTTTGCAGGTAGCATTTATTTTACTCAGATGTAGATGCACGATGTAGAAGTAGTAGGACATTGTACAGTAGAACTCTATCAGCGTATTGTGCAATACAGGTTACATAATAAGGTTGTGTTTAGTAGTGGTGTTTCCCAGGATATCATGTATGCATGCGATATGTAAACATCAGTCTTAAAGAACATCTGTAAATATACCTGTAGATGAATGTTATTCTTGAATTAACCTTTAAATGCCTCTTTTGGTTTGCCACTTCATGGTCTTAATAGGTTCTCAGTGCACATCCATTTGACAGTGACTGTCACTGTAATTAGATTTAATTACAAATTGTTTACTGTGGGAAATTAAACCGCCTTTGTTTTGTTTGCTCTGTGTAGACAAGCTGCCTCTGGCCATCCGCGTCTTACTGGAGGCAGCAATTCGTAACTGTGATGGCTTTTACACAAAAGAGGAAGACGTCCAGAACGTTCTGGATTGGCAGCAACAGCAGAATAAAGCCGAGGTGCCGTTCTCTCCAGCGCGAGTCCTCCTCCAGGACTTCACGTGAGTTTCACAAAGATTTGGGCTGATCCACCTGGAGTTAGCTTATTAGATCTTGTCTCATCATGATCTTTTTTTGTGTTCCTTCACATAAACAAGTTATTCATATTTTACAGAGTGATACAAGTAGAATATTCCTATGAACCCCTGAAGGAAGGTTTGATTTCATTCTTCTTCTTCTTCTTCTGGTTTCCTTTGACAGTGGTATTCCTGCCATGGTGGACCTGGCGGCCATGAGGGACGCTGTGGCCAAACATGGCGTGGACCCCGGCCTGATCAACCCTAAATGCCCCACAGACCTCATCGTAGACCACTCATTACAGATTGATTATAGCAAATGGTGCGTTTGCATTTATGTTTTGCCTTTATCTATGACAATGAACTCAAAGTTGGTGAGAACATAGAGCTAAAAGATGGACACACATTTCACCTTTGATCAGTGGATCTTTTTATTTCATATTTCATAGAAAGCTGAATTAGTAAAAGTTACCTGTTTTGTATTTACTTAAACAACACTGTTCTTCTTGATACATTTTGTAATATAACATTCATAACAATTTGTCCACAGTGCCATACAGAATGCCCCAAACCCAGGTGGAGGGGACGGCCCAAACCAGAGCCAGGGTCCGTCCCGGTCCACGCCCTCCAGGCCTCTGTCCAGAGGAGGCTCACAGTGTGGGGGCCAGCGGGGCTCCTGTAGCAAAGCTGTCTGCAGCGACGCTCCAGCCTCCTCGGGTCGGCCTCCAGCCTCTGTCCAGCAGATCGAGAATACACCTCTCCTCTGCCCTTTCCACCTGCAGCCTGTGTCTGAGTGAGTTGTGGGCTGTTGATGTATGACTCCACAGTGAAACATTAGTTCATGACACACAAAATTGCTGATATCACTCACAAAATGATTAAATTATGAGATGAAATAATGGAACTTTTAAAATTACACTTTTGTTTGTCCGGTTGTTACGTGTTATATCTCCAAACTATTAGAATTTGATGAATCACGGGGAAATCAATGATGTCACTGCTTTGTTTCAGCCCTTTAAAGAGAGGGCACGTGCAAGTCATATGAGTTGATGTATTGTCACTGATTGACAGAGTTCCCCTTTAGCAGGTTTACTGGTGATTTGTTCTTTTTTCTGCAGAACTGAAACAGCTCTGAAGAATCAGGAAATGGAACTGATCAGAAACAAAGAGAGGCTTCAGTTCTTTAAGGTACAGCAAAAGGCGGATATGTTTTTATTACGTCATCAGACAGTCAAAGGGAGAGAAATTTCTTAAAGGTGTAGTAGAAGCTCACCAATTAACACGTTGTATCTCGTTTGTTTAATCCATGCAAAAACCGAAGTGTAAAACCCACAAATCACCATTTTATTTGTTATGTGACAGACTATTTCTTGTAACTTCCTGGAGTCTCTGCTTGTTGCCTGGCAACTGGTCCTGACCAAGAAATAGCTAACTCCTGGCTATAGCTTCATATTTACCATACAGACCTGAGAGTGGTATCAATCTTCTGATGTAACTCTTGGCAAGAAAGAGAATAAGTGTATTTACCAAAATGTCTAACTATCTAACTTTTCCTTTATGTTGTTTGGAAAAAAGTGGAATTTTGGAAGGAGTATTTAATGCAGTCTTCATATCAAAAGTAATACTTTACGCAGAATGTTTTGTTTTGCACTTTTTATAACAGGGAACTGGTTTATAGGTTTTATTAGTCAAACAAAAACAGTCTACATTTTGGGTCATAGAAATGTTCTGTAGCTTTCAATGAAAAGTTAAAGAGCTTGGTATCTGTCCACTTTAGAGAATAGAACAAAACAGTGTTTGCACCTTGAGTGAGTCACAAAGTTAAATGTTTTTCTAAGTATTGCTCTTTTCCTGTCTGTCAACCAAACAGTGGTGTTCAAAAGCGTTTAAGAATGTGAACGTGGTTCCCCCGGACGTCGGTGCAGTCCACCAGGTGAATCTGGAGTACCTGTCCAGAGTGGTCCACGTCAGCGACGGTTTCATTTACCCTGACAGTGTGGTGGGGACCGACTCACACACCACCATGATCAATGGCCTGGGCATCCTGGGCTGGGGTAAACCATTTTTTAAACTTTAAAGTTCTTACCAGTTGTTGATATTTTTGTTGTAAACTTGTCAGCTAGGCTCAAGTTCCTAAATGAACAACCATGTTTGATGGTTATTGCTCATCTGAAGGGGGAGGAGAGGAGATGAAATAGTTGCTGTGAAAGTTATGACAGTTTTCTGTTGATTCACTACAATGCAATCTTTGTTCTTTAAACATTTCTTCAAGACTTCAATAGTTTTTTGTCCATGGCTCTTTCCTCTACCAGGTGTTGGGGGAATCGAGTCAGAAGCCGTGATGCTGGGCCAGCCAGTGTCTCTGACCCTTCCTCAGGTGGTGGGCTGTAAACTGGTGGGCTCCATCAACCCTCTGACCACCTCCATAGACATCGTCCTCGGCATCACAAAGGTAACACTGCTCTGCGGTCCTTCATGTGTCATTAGGCACATTCTTTCACCTCAGAATACGCTCAACAGTAATTTCATTTGTGTACTAATGTATCATGTGCATTGATTTTCCAGCACTTGCGGCAAGCTGGGATTGCTGGGAAGTTTGTAGAGTTTTTTGGACCTGGCGTCTCCCAGCTATCAGCCCCGGACCGAACCACCATCGCCAACATGTCCCCAGAGTACAACGCTACGGTCAGCTTCTTCCCCGTCGACCAGGTCACACTCAGGCACTTTAAAAAGACAAGTGAGTCAGCCAAGTCATCCTGTTTATAAAGAGTTTTGCATCACAGCCGCTTAATGGTACAGTGGTTAATCCAGTCCTTTAAGTTATTCTTGGATTTATTTTCAATCTGAATTTACTGGGTGTTTACCGCTATGTGTCCGTGTTCAGAGATAGTAGTTATAATAATAATAATACAATACCATCACCAAATTCTGTCATAGCATTTTTTTGGGTTGTTGAATAAGGTGTCATAATTTCTCCTTCCAGATTTTACCCAGGAAAAACTTGAATTGCTGGAGTCCTACATGAAGGCTGTAAAACTTTTC
>VMKM01004086.1:0-22825 GCA_008360985.2 Macquaria ambigua | reverse complement strand
CTCTCTCTCTCTCTCTCTCTCTCTCTCTCGAGTGCACAGACTTTATGGAGGTGCAATACTAAATCGCTAGAGTACCCCTTTAAACACGCCACTTAAATAAAATACTGTATGTGAGATAATTAGAAAGTGTATGAGACATTATTTACCTTATTTTAATTGTACACAGACAGCCCACGCAGTCTAGTATTTTCAGTCATTACCACTGGCCCTACAGGTAACACTGCTGTCTGTCAACAATTGCTTATGTCTTCCTATAACATTTAGCGATACCACTGTCAAAAAGAGACCTACAGTAAGTTTTTAATGTTTTGATGTAATGCTGAGCTTGAAAGCTGAGAGGCCATCTTGCTTAGTAACTGCAACGTCATTGTATCTGCTGCCCTCAAGGTGATGCTAACTAGAATCTGTCCTCTTAACACAATGGGGACACGACACCCTCATTCAATCACATTACATGTAGGATATGCCCTTCACAGTCAGGGCTTTGTCAGCAGCTTACATAGATTATTGTCACTGTCTAACTCATGCTCTCTCTCTCTCCTTCTTTGTCACTGTTTGTTTGTCTGTCTGTGGGCCTCTCAGCTGCACTTTGCTATCCTTTGTGATGGAGCTTTTGAAGAACTCAGTGGCTATGCAAGAGCAGGTCCTGGCCTGCAAAGGCTTTCTCGTCATTGGCTACACTTTGGAGAAGGTGAGACAAACACAAATTGGCTCAGCTGGCAAAGAAATACACGAGAGAGCCATCCTCCGGTACCCGTAGCTGCACGTAATGAACCCAGTGCAGTAATAAGGCTGATCTTGATTCCCTTAACGCCACAAACACACTAACACAGGCTCACACCAACACCAACACTTAATATGAGATAGACATTGTTTTCCCTCAGCTGTATTTGGAGGTCACAGCTGGCTTCTGTGCTTGTTAGGCAGAAGAAGAGCTCCTCCTCATCTTTCTCTGCATGTGTCCTTTCCCTCCCCTTTCCGTGTTATACCTCATTCACCCCTTTCTGCTTTCCACGTCTCTGACTCCT
Source organism: Macquaria ambigua (assembly GCA_008360985.2). Taxonomy (NCBI): domain Eukaryota; kingdom Metazoa; phylum Chordata; class Actinopteri; order Centrarchiformes; family Percichthyidae; genus Macquaria; species Macquaria ambigua. The sequence goes on along the minus strand of VMKM01004086.1, from coordinate 21,797 downwards.
TTCACTGACATATCATCCTCTCCTTTTTCCCCCTCCCATTGTGGCACTGTCTGTCTCCCTGTCTGTGCTCCAGTCTTCCAAGGTGCATGTGACGCGGCCCGTCCTGGACATTGTGCTGGCCTTCTCCAGATACCTTAGCAACTTGCAGAATGGCATCTTGCTGCTCAAGCAGCTGTGTGACCACATTCTGTTCAACCCTGCCATCTGGATCCATGCCCCTGCCAAGGTACAATGAACACACACATTCACACACATACACAGCAGCACATTCTTTTGCATTTGGTTACATTTGTAAAGATGGAGAGATCCGTGTACACATGTAGATAGGACATACACATATCGTTTACTACATACAGACATACGCAGTCATAATCACCCTCTCTTGCTCTGTATGGTCTTGCCCTACTTTTTATTTTCAGTGTTTCAGAGTTCAGCTCAGAGTTCAAGGTTGTCCCCCCCCACCTGTGACTCAGTGACTGCTATTAAAATGAGAATGGCTTGCCTACAACCCTTAGGGGCTTAGAAGCCTCCACTTTCTTCTCATAGGAACAAAAAGCTAGGGCACACTAAAACTGGATTATTCCACTCTACTCAACTATCAGGCGTGCGTGTATATGTGTGTTTTCATATGTGCTTTATCTTTTGCAGGTGCAACTGACTCTCTACACTTACCTGGCAACAGAGTTCATCAGCACAGTGACCATCTACAACACCATTCGCAGGGTGGGCACTGTACTTCAGGTCATGCATACACTGAAATACTACTACTGGGTTATCAACCCCCAGGACCGCAGTGGAGTCGTGCCCAAAGGCCTAGGTGAGGGTGCACACAAAATGCTAAAATCTACTGTATAAATAATGTAATGCAGTAATGGCACACACTACTGATGTATGGTGTTCCCATTCCTCTTCTGCCTCTCCTTTCATGTACAGATCATGCATGCAAAAGTAGATTTCACATGTACACAGAAATATGGACGCACACATATAAACACACGCTGCACCAGCACTCACACTTTATCCCTGCATGTCCTCCAAGTGATAAATCGGGTGCAGAACTTTGCTTTTACAAGAAAAAAATAGATTGATCATCTCATAATTCCTTGCCTTATCCTTCTGGGTCGTCAGTTATTCATTTATAAGCTACTTTCAATAGCCATTGTTTGGTGTTTGGGTTTTCAGATGGTCCAAGGCCAAACCATAAGGAGATCCTTTCTTTGCGAGCCTTTCTGTTGTTGTTTGTCAAGCAGCTCATAATGAAGGTAAGTTCATGATGCCAATGATAGACACCCCCCCCCAACCCCTTTATACAACAGCAAGTCAGCTGGGTGATTAAAGCCTTTAACCTTCATTACATCTGTCTGTTGTTAACGATATGCTGTGCAGTTATATAATGTATGTGGATACTTGATTTATTTTTCGTCAAAAGATAATTTAAACTAGTAAGTGTAAAAAACAAGTACATCTTTACAATCTGGGAAGACCAGATTTTATTGAATGGATCTGAGTGGTAATATATCTGACTGAAACATAGTGAACCCTTGTAACACAACTGTGAAATGATCTGTGCATTTATATTCTAGGATCATGGAGTGAAGGAAGATGAGCTACAGAGTATCCTCAACTACCTCCTTACCATGCATGAGGTAGGCATGCGTACTGTAGTTCATGCAGCACTGACCACCACCAGATGGCAACATAACACTACTGCACTGTACTACTTCCCACCATCTGATATGCAGAGCAAGAGCAATTCCTGTTGCTAAAGGCAGCATCACTGTTCCTTGTTATTTTTCCAAGTCTGCCAGTTAGAGGTCCTGACAGAAGTGGTTTTGTTTACAGTGGAGTGATGCATAACAAATGAAGTGGTCAGATCAGTCAGTAACGCAGTGAACCTTGTAAGAATAAAGAGTGATTACAACATTGCCTGGAAAAGCCTCCGACATGTAGCAGCCCTTCATAGAGCACATATTGTAATTCTTTAATTCAGATGTTTATGATGTATTCCATTATTTCTACTGAATTTTTACTACCTTCACTTCTCCCATTACTGCTGCTACTGCCACTAATAAACATCATGAGAATAAATACCAATGAAAGACGCAGATATATTTATCTTTATCATGTACAGCTGACTAAAAATTCCTCACAATTTAAGATATCCCCTCAAAATCCGACTCACTTCAGCTTCACTAGATTCAGTATTTTTCCCTTGAACACCACCTCCAACAATAGCCTCTAGCCCCTTCTTCTCTGTCCCGTCCCACAGGATGACAATCTCATGGATGTACTGCAGTTGTTGGTGGCTCTGATGTCTGAACATCCTGGGTCCATGGTCCAGGCCTTCGACCAGCGCAACGGGATTCGGTAATGATCACCGTTTATATTATCTGCAGATGTACTCATAGTTTTGTTAGCATGTTTTTGCTCAAAGTAAAATTGGTCAAAGTTGGAGCTGATTATTTTAAATTTCAGTCTTGTGTCACTGTTAGTTTTATGCAACATTTTAGATTGTGGATTCTGTTTTTTATTTAGTTAAAAAACAGATCAAATTCTATTTTGAGAATGTGTTTTGGCAATGACATGGCACACGCTATACTGCTAAATCTCTAATGGAATGCTACTAGTGCATAAAGTGTTAATTGTATACTTCAAATATTGCTTTTTAAATAATTTTCTAAAATGCAATTTAATTTAATTTTGCTTTTTTTCACAGTGTGATTTACAAGCTTTTGGCCTCAAAAAGTGAGGGAATAAGAGTGCAGGCACTCAAAGTGATGGGCTACTTTGTGAAACACTTGTCACCAAAGTAAGTACATTCACAAAGCTTAAATCCTTGGCACTGCATTCCCAGAGTGTAGAATTGTAGTTTGGAAAATTTCTATGTAGTTTAGTCTGTATTAGAAATGTAAAATTATACATAAAAGACCACACTTCTAATAGTAATAATATCATTAATAACAGAAAGGGAATTATATTTTGAAAAGTGTCGATTATTGATTCCATAACTTTCTCCAAAAACTTATGTAGTTGCTCATGCTAGTTATGCTATACAGCTACATTTAAATAACACAATCTGTTAATGTTAAATCTCTATCCAGCTGCATGCCTCACTGTCAAAATAAACTAAACTGAAAATGAATTATGATGCATTTAACCAGCCCTTCTTTATTGTCATTTTGAACATTCCTTTGATGTATATCTGTCACTTGTGAGCTGTCTTCTTGTCTAATGAGCAGTCAAATGTCCAGTGCTGCACCAATGGTCTAGTGAGCACACAGTTACTATAATGTCCAGTGTTATTTTGGGTGGTAATGCAGTATGAGATTCAGGTAATATTGAAAGCTGTTCACCACTTCATTTTCACTAATAACCACCAATTATAGTGTCTGCACCCTATGCTGAAATAGGAGTACCAGAAACAATTCTAGCCCTGTCTTGGCAACAGTTTTTAAGCCTTGTGATCCAGATCCAAGATTGACTGTGAGACTATCTGCAAACAGTCCACAGTTTTTCAGCCCAGCTACAATGCTAAAATTGGAGTCGGCCCAGTATCAGAGATGAAAGTGACAAATACTTTTCTGTGATGAACTGCTCTTACTTCGTCAGCAGGGAATCTCTTTTTCATTTCCTCCACGTCAAATGTCAGCTGGAGTTCAACTGATTTATACTGCTACAAGTTTCAACCGCTGCAGTTATTTGACTCATCAGAAACTGCAGATTTTGCCCTTGTCATTTCTCAAAATGTATGATATTCCAGGACATTTTCAACATGATTCGATATTTCTTTTCAAATAAAAATGACAGTTGATGTATTTCAGTGCATTGAAATCAAGTCAGATTTGTATATCATGTTCCAGTTTGGAAGAGGTGCTGCATTGCTTTCTGATACAACAATGGCTTGGCAAATACTGATGTTTACTGACTGACCTTTGACCTCCTAATATCCCCAACAGGAGGAAATCTGAGGTCATGCTGAGTCATGGGCTCTTCTCCCTGCTCACTGAGCGCCTGATGCTCCACTCCAGCCAGTTCAGCATGACAGCCTACAACGTGCTCTTTGAGGTCAGTCCTCTGCATACGTACACACTCCAGGCCTGTGCTTACAGGACTGAAATGATCTTCATACACAACAGTGACATACAGTAATAACCTCTGTTCAACTGCATGCCAATATTTATTTTGTTGCAATTTTTTTGGCCTTTTTAACTGACCTTGTCTTAGTCTAATTTACGTTTTTTTTCCTTTATTATTCAACATGACAATTTAATGACTTAGTTGAAATAATAAATAGCATGGGTGACCACCTGCAGAAACTTGATTTGACAATTATTCAGCCATATACGACGTGATGGTGAAACATATACATAGCTTTGTGTATCCATAGTGTGGTTTGTTGAGACCGATGTGGATATTTATGACTTGAATCCCGTCTCTGTCCCCTGGTAGATTCTTACAGAGCAGATCTGCACTCAAGTGATCCATAAACAGCATCCGGACCCCGACTCCACTGTGAAGATTCTCAACCCACGTAAGTGCCTCCTCTGCGCCACACTACTCTCCTAAATCATCCCCGGCAGCATACCCTCTACATACCTATTGCTCCACACTGCACTAGAGGATATTCCCCATGGAACTGTGCAATCGCTATATACAGTCAAACAAATGAACAACATAAATTTTGCAGCCAGAGGGTATTTTCATACAGCTGAACGTCAGATGTAAACCTAGCATGAGGATGGTGCAAACACTTTGTGTGACAAATGTACACACATCTGCTAGTTTTATTGAAGGTCTGTAGCATGTTTTGTCCGGATTCATTTGCAAGGAGCGATAAATGTAAATAAATTGCACTTAATTCAGTGTGTGAAAAATGAAAAATTTGTGTATACATTTAATATATTTTATCAATTATTTAATTGCATCTAAATAAATGTACAGTTTATTGTTTTAATGCATTTGCCTAAGTCATATAATGTGTATACAGTATTTATAAATACTATTAAATATTTTATTATCTAAATGTTTTTATATTTTACCATCAAACTTGTATTTTATAACATGTATTTTATAGTTAATGATATGATTTAAATATGTATTGATAATAGCAATAATCAAACATAGATTTAAATAACATTATTTATGACAACATAAAATAAGTATATTTAAATGCACACATACTGTACATATGCATGTGTATGTACTGTATTACTATATACTCGCACACATACAATCTGTTTTTTTTTGTTTTTCTTTTTCTACTAGTGCATCATTACTAGCAGAAAGTGCATGCTCATTTTTTATATGCGGCAACTTAACAAGCTGAAACGGCGACTCCAGGCTTTGATCAGTGTTCCCATCTTATATTTTCAGGCCGTTACTTACCTCCAATTTCACGTCAGCTCACAAAATCTTTTCATATGTTGAGTATTCATTTCAGCTAAGAAAAGAAAACATCCCTCTCTCTTTTATACCGGTGCTTCCACACACATGCACCTTCGTGCATGCACTTGCAAAACAGCTTTAATCAGTTTGAAATCCAAGCACTTGGTATAATCACAACCAAGGTTTACTTCCAACCAGCCTTAATCTGACAAGGTCCTGCTGTAGTCACACATTGATTATCCTAAGCCTTTATTGTGTTAAAAACTCTCCTACCCAACCATCCTAGACAGGCGGTATATATCATAGAAACCTTGTATGGGTTTGTACATGTGAGCACATTCTGTGGAACATAGAGCGGTGGTCTGTTTCTCCTTTGCCGTGCATTCTCTTGATTTAATCTGCGACAAACTCCCAAAATGGCCCCCTGATTGCAGTCTTTAGTAACGTCAGAGCCAATCAAACAAACCGAGGAAGTACCGTTTCCCTCAAATTAACTCAAGGGAAAGGAACCAAGAGCAAATGGAAAAAAGAAGGGGATACGCCATCCCTCCATCCTCATTCCCGGTACATGCTGGGGTAATTTTCTGGCGGTAAAGGTTCAGCGACTCATAATTTGAGTGACTAAGGCGTAGAAACAACACAACCGTCTGCCGGGGCAAGGGGGCATCGGTTAGCGCCAAGGTCTGAAGAGACAAGTGAAATCCAAGCTCCGCCGTCTCTCTACTCAAAGCAAATGGACACTGACATTGTCTAGATAATTCATCTAAACAGTCAGTCTCTTTGGTTTAACCGAAGCCAAGACTTCCAGAAGGGCCTGCGACTCTGGCTCTCTCGTTTGAAACAATACCAAAACCATTACAGTATGATAAAGATCAATGGCCTGGACTTTTTTTTCTTTAGTCTCCTCTGTTCTGTTTTTCTTACCACAGGCACAGATTTTCAGGTGTGTACAGCTGGGAGCTCAGATAGTTTGTGACACAATGATTTGCACATGTTGAGACCAATGTATGATTTAGTTGTTGATTTGTGCAGTTTCTCCTTCTGTGCCACAAAGCAAGTTTTATTTCCAATGCTGGATGTTTCCAAATCCAAACTTTTTTTTTTTATCATAATCCTTCAAAGTACAACTTGCTACAGTATAATGTATTATATTAGAAAAACACAGGCATACATTCTGAACAGATGAAGAAATATTTTGATATTTTTGGGCACAATTTCTGCAAAACAGTTTTTTACCTCAATCCTTAAACACAATGGGTTTGTTTCTGTTAATATTTCTAGAAATTCTGAAGGTAATAGCTGCTCTGCTGAAGAACTCTCCCCCATCCCCCGAGAGCATGGAGGTGCGCAGGGTCTTTCTGTCAGACATGATCAAACTGTTCAATAACAGCCGAGAGAACCGCAGGTAAGAATTCGACCACTTCACAGATAGAGAACTACATCACACAAGTCCACGCAGTGTTTACATGCCAGTGGGATTCACGTTCAGCACTACATAGCCGTGTGCTTTTTTTTGTTTCAGGAGCCTGCTGCAGTGCTCGGTGTGGCAGGAGTGGATGCTCTCTCTGTGCTTCATCAACCCGCGAAACAGCGAGGAGCTGAAAATCACAGAGATGGTATACGCCATCTTCCGCATCCTGCTCTATCACGCCATCAAATATGAGTGGGGCGGCTGGCGCGTCTGGGTGGACACCCTGTCCATCACCCACTCCAAGGTCAGAGCACTCATTATATCCATGCACGCCACACACACACACACACACACACACACACACACACACACGGGTTTAACACAGCTTTGTTTATCTTTCTCTGTGGATCTTCTTCTATCTCCTCATCTGTTTCATTTTTTAGGTTTTTTTTTAGTTTTACAGTACGTTTCTGTTTTTCTTCCTTTTACCTCACACACTCTTTATCTCTTTGTAGTAAACAGAAGAACATACACACACACACACACACACACACACACACACACACACACACATCTTGCTTCAGTATTGTCAGCCTAAACATTCACCACATGACTGTAACCGTAACCCTCCTCCTCCTCAGTTTGATTCCATCCAAACGGATAGCAGTGTTCAGTCAAAGCCACCAGCTCTGTCACCCATATGTTTAGTTTGAATCTGACATAATGCAATTCATCAAATAAGAAATTAGAGAACATTATCGTCTGACCCTCTAACTTGCAGCGTAGGCTAGCACAGTAATTGAACCTTGCCTCTCAGTGCCCATCAGATTAAGCTATGGAAGCCATACAGTGATTATAATTTAAAAGCTAGTTGCAGTATAAACCAATGGGAATGAGTCCACCAGCCCTTCCACTCTTTATTTATGTATAGAGTCTCTTTCTTTCACATTGCACAGATAAAAATAAACTTCTGGCACTTCTTATTTCCAAAAGCTGAATTCAAAATACTGCTTTAGAAATTCACTGTTGATATCATATTACGCTACTCTGTTCCAAAGCAGTGAAGTAATTGAGGTTGGTGTCAGATTGTGGTCTGGGGGGTTTTTAAGCCTGGCAGATTGAAGGTTGAGTTAAAGAAGTGCTTGTGATATGAGACGCTTCACCCGTAGCGTGGCGTGCTGTGAGTGCTGGCGTCCAGTAGGGGGCACAGACAGACTGCCTGGGAGATGATCAATATGAAGGCAGCCGTTAGCAGGATGGCGTGTGTAGCATGCTTGATACTCTGAACCCCCAATGTCTCTCCACACCTCTGAACACTGTAGAACTAACCTGCAGTGAAAATAAAACATGTACAAATGAAGTCAAAGGAAATTTAGACTTGACCACATCAGCAGTTAAGGACAGTATTTGATGTAAGGTGTTCATATAGAAGAGGGCACATTGTGGTATAGTGAAACCATGACAGTGACCATATAACATGTACATGTACAACAGCAGAGGTCTGCATACTTTACTGTATTGTTCATCACTGTTAGAATATTCAAAAAACATTTTTATTATCCCTCCGTTTAATACACATCTGATTTTAAACATAATTCCATTGCATTGTAATATTTCTGTTGGACAGTGACAGAAAAAGTATAATGTAAATAATGTTAGTGTAAATATAATATTATTCAGAGATTTTGGCTTTTTTATGATGTACATTTTATCCATATTAGGATTTAACCTGAAGCTTTTGTTCTTGTTTCATCTGTCCATATAGCTGCAGTGTGTTTGGGTGTCTCACTTTGCAACGTAGCAAAGTGTCTAGTTTGGTGTTGTGCAGAAATAGTTTATTGTTCCTTTGTACCTGACAGACTGTAATTACCTTTTTTCCCCCTATAATTGCACAAGATTAATGCTGTTTCTTCTTGGCTCTACTTACAATGCCCAGCACTCGTCTAACAACAGAATTTCACACATAAAGGGTGTGTGAATAAACCCATGCACTTGCAAGATGTGAGGCGCGTGCACACACACAAACACACACGCAGACAAATGCCTGCGCAGTGCAGGGACCCCGCCTGTGACTTGGATAGTTGCAGCGGGTGCTAGCCACCAAGATACATGCGTCTGCTATAAAAAAGCTAAAGAAACTCAATTGCAATTTTATTGTCCCGTTTGATAGATTTCCTGCCACCTTTGTAGCACCAAAGCTGTTTGTCACTGTTGCTCTCTCCTCCCACTGCTGCAGGGCTGTGTGTGCGTGTGTGTGTGTGTGTGTTTGTGTGAACGTGAGTTACTAGGCACATTTTCTCTTTGCCCTCCTTTTCTCTTGGGCTCTAGGAAGCCCTTCTCTCTGAGCCCATTGAATATTCATCGGAACCGTGCGAGAACAATCAGAGAAACAAGCCCTCATAAATTCAACCAGCCCGCTGGGAGCCTCTTGATAAGTGCATATATGCATTCACAAATACATATTTGCACACTTCTCCTCTACATAGACTTTGTAATTTAGTTTGCCTTGTGTTAACTGTGGTAAAGTTGTCAGTTTGGCATGTATAGCGATAATATGCCTCATGCTGAAAGCACGTTAGAGACATTCTTTCTAGTTGAGATTTTGTTCATGTCCGAGAACCTTTGTACTGCATTTTCTATTAATGCATTATTGTGTTTTGTATCTCATACTTTTCATTTTTTTAAATTTTTTCCCTTGAATTTAAGGAACAGGCTTTATTATGTAGTTAGAAAGAAAAATAAAAGTTTCCAAGTATAAGAGTTTAATTTTTCCTATTTCTGTCCAGCTCAGGACAGTTCAGGCCCTTTGTTCTGCAAAACTCTGGATATTCAACTCTTTATTCACTGACACCTGGCAGAAACTAGAGCAGGATGAGCAATTTCTGACTTATTTTCCTTGTTAAGTGTACAGTGAACAGAATGACTATATGGACCATATTTCACACATTTCTTTTTAGTTTTTGTACAGTCGTACCAGTCTATAGGTGTAAAAATGTGTATTGTAGCCTCACTGGGAAATGTAGAGAGGCTTGATTTGTGCATTGTGATCGGCTCCAGTTGCTTTGTCCCTACCCAATGTCAAAGTGAGTTCAAGCAGATGCCATGAATTGAGATGGTTTACTGATCACCCAGAGACTTTTTATTTTATTTTATTGTCTACTGGCAAACCATAGACCAGCAAGAGGCCCTAAGTTGCCTGGTTAAGATTTGCTGAGAAGTTAAAATTTGTGAGATTAAAAGAAATCTGTGTGCACTGGGTTACTGTGTGTGTGTGTGTGTGTGTGTGTGTGTGTGTGTGTGTTTGTGCTTGTATATCCTTTTATGTCAGTCATTAGGAAGTAAGTGTATCTGCATATGCGTCTCTGTGAATAGACAGATGTTCCTGCAGGTGGGCACGCTGACACAACAGCCCTCCCACTCTCTGCCCGCACACCCACCCAAGGTGCCCCTCGTCCATCTCTGCACACAAATCAGTTTGAGAACAAGGAGATCTCCAAAAGAGAAAGATTTGGGGCGTGAAGGTCCTTCCGTCCTTTAGACTCCCACTGTGAGCTAACTTCATTATACCTGTCAGACGTTTTACCACAAAGATAAATATGAGCAGAAATGAGCCAACAGATCTTTGGCAAAATATAATATACATTATGAGCTGGTAATTTTACAATTATGTTTAGAAGTTGAGCATATTTGGAATAATTTAGTTTAATTATAGCTAATCATCCTTTTTCAGTTCATGGTGAAATGTATAATAGTTTGGCCATGCAGCTTTTGCCCTCTGGGGTTATTGAGACATTCCACACACAAGAGACGAGCTGTGGTTCTTGGCAAAGAGTTTCACATTGATGCATTGACAAGTGGACAAAGGAAGGAGAAAGTGAGAACACTGAAAAGCCGATGCTAGATAATATCCATCAAGTGTTGTCTATACTATCCAGTAGAAAGCCAATCGCCAGTACTAGTATCCATGTATTTGATCTTTTATCTTGTAATTCTCAAATAAATATTAAAATCTCAAAGTGAAATGTAAAGTGCTGATGGAAACCCCATGAATTTGACTAGCTGGCTTAAAACTATTTTAGTGTACAGTATCCTGAAGAGTCAATGTTGTCTTCCTATGGTTGTGATTGAAATTACAGATAAAGACTATATGCATATCGCTGGATCAGATGGGAAGGAGAAAGCTACGAAGAAAAATGTTTTCACAAGGAGTGAGAAAGGAAGATATTGTGAACAAGAAGCGAAACCACACAGCCAGCACAGCAGTAGCAGATGACATTGATTTTGGAGGAGGAATTGCATTTAGCTAATCGGATTAGAGCCATGCTGCCCTCCCCATTTCCCCTTTGTTTTGTGGTTGGTCTCTATCTATTTATCTAAATGGGGACTCCCAGGCTCCTACTGCGGGGGTCTCCCAAGATCAGCGTGTTGCCACCATGACCTTCACCTAACAGACTGTGGTGTGGGGCCTCTGCTTATTCCAGGTCAGTTATACAGCACAGACATGGGGGAAATGGAAGTTCTAGGTTCTCGATACATTTACCATGTTTTGGAAATGTGATCACAGGTATTGTTTGACTGCAGGAAAGAGGAGATTGTCATTTTCATTTTCAAGACTATTGTGGGAAGTGAAACTACCGAAACTTGCCGTATTGATGTATAGCAATGTGTTTTTGTTTATGATAGCAAGGCATGTCAGGTCTTTTGTATGATCTGCACGGTTAATACCATGTTACCTGTCACATTAGAAAAGCCCACCATGTTTTTGTACATTACCATAACATTTTTCCATACCCCACTGAGGCCAGGCTGAGTCATGGAGTAGAATGAAATTAGATTAGATCAGCACTGATGTCTTAGCCACCCAAGGCAGTTTCTATATATTGTAGTAAGGCTAAACGCTCTTTTAAAAACCACAGAGACATATACTACCTCTGTCTAATGGTAACTGGATCTGTTACAGAGCCCCATTTAAGGCCAACATACATCATCTTAATGTACAGACTGCATCCTGAATCTATGACGTTATGTTCTGCACTGCTCTCCCACATAATTTCCATAGCAGTGCACTCTGAATGCAGCCTTTTAATTGCTAAAAATGCTAAATGTCAAATTAAGCTCAAACTAATGGGGTAGAAGGTCTTGCTGGGTGATCACTGGGAAAGAGGAAGAGAAGAAGAGACAGACTACTGGCGCATTTAGAACAGGCTGTGCACTCAGAAAACAGCTATGGATTACCAATCACTGCTTCCCACTACAGAAGATTAATGAGCACCCGTGTAGCAGGCTAATTTAGAACAATAACGCCTAATTAATTACAAATAATCAGCTTCTTTCTCTCCCTGTCCTTTCTTCCACTCTCAATGACTCACTTTCTTTCTCTTCCTCCTTTGTAATTTCTTATTTTTTTTCCCTCTTCCTTTTGATCTCTGACTTTCTCGTTTTCTTTCTTTCTTTCTCTCTCTCTCTCCTTCTGTCCAAATAGCCTCAGGTGAAAAAGCAGCAAAGTGGGTCTGGTTTCATCCCCCCCTCCAACCACCAACCCATCTTTGACTTTCTGTCCTCCAAGCCCAGTGATTAATGCAAGGTCTTAAATTAGGCGTGGGAGGATTTGCCGATGCTGGACACGCACTCAGCACAGCTAGCAGACACACACTAATAGTATCTACTGCTAATCTATGACTGCTTACATGGATGGGCTTTTCCTCAAATGCCACTGCAGACCATTGTCGTTATAGACTAGCAGTCTAGTCTACCCATATCAGATGTAAGAAGACTGATAGAGGTTAATAGGCCGTGGGCAGCTGCACATAAGAGAACGGGAAAGTTTTAAATATGGCACATTTAGCCACAAATAGTCCCAGTGGTTCGATGTAGTAATAAGCTCACAGCTAAAGAGCATTTTGAGAATATCTTCCTTCCACAATTTGATGTTACCAGATGAAACAGGATTTTAGGGCATGATGTGACACAATTTAATTAAATAACACAATTAGGTAATTAAAAGGCTGAAAGTGTAAACCAATAGATATCGAGAGTTAGCGAGAGGAAGGGTTTATTTGATAAGATGGGAAAATATCTGATGGCATTGGTTGGAATTTTTATGTATAACTACTGGTACATCATGAAGTAACTACTAAAAGTGTATTATTTAATAGGTTTATGACATGTATCATTAACTAACGTGGTGGTGATTTTTTTTATTTTCCTGTCATGTTTAAATGTTCTATCAATAAAACATCATGATGCCTTTTCTGCATTCCCAAACAAAAGCATAGTCACACATATTTTTCCAACAGTATTACAGAAACTACACGTAAAGGATAATTCCGATTTATAACAATTCTGGTCTTATTTTTGTAGTTTTGGCCAACAAAATTATAGTCACCCAGTTATATCCTGAAATCTGGGAACACAGCAAGTTTTAAAAGAAGTTTGATGGGAAAAGAAGCCTGAGCGGTCAGGCGATTATTCAGGTTTTAAACAAAGCCCCTGGTAAGTCCCATCTCAGTTCACAGACCGACTTCCTGGTTCCACTTTAACCTACTGTACTAACTGTAGTTGTGTGCACATAGGTTTTACTGTGCAGTGACCTTCCGGGTGCACTCACTTTCAGTTGAACTCCAAATAAAGTAGTATAAATACTCTGGAAGCTGTCTTGTTTACAACTTGTTTGATAGTCTGACTATTCGTGTCTTGCCCCGTTGGACTTCACTGTAGCAATGTCACTGTGTTGTCAGATATCAGAAATTACTTTGATAAGTAAAATGTCCTCATAATCAGTTGAAATTATGGCAAATCTACAATAGTAAGACCCAAGTTGTAATAAATCGGAATTATCTTTTGATTAAAAGATGGACCAGTTGAGTAGATTGATGGCACCAAGACTAGTAGTGTTTCATACGTTTGAACGTGTACTCTTTTGTGTTTGCAGGTAACCTTTGAGCAGCACAAAGAGAATCTGTCCCGTATGTTCACTCAGTACCAGCGTCAGGAGTCTGCAGGCTCTGTGAGCACAATCCGAACCATCTCTGGTGTCAGCCAAAGCTTGGAGACCATGGAATGTGTGAACGGGCCACCCGCAGAGGAGACGGCCCCTTCCACTGTCATTGAACTCACAGTGGACGAGCTGTCCCAGAAGTCCCCTGACTCAGCATCTAGTTCCACCATCACCTCCAGCCCACCAGAGGCTGCTGGAGGAAGGGGACACGCATCCATCACCGTGTCCAACATCCTGGCCAGGGCCGAAGAAGAAGAGCAGAAGTTGGTTCAGGAGTCTTCCAAGGATGGCTCAGGTGATGAAAAAGAGAATGAAGCCACTGTGACCCAAAAAAACAATAAAGAGGAACAGAGCGAAGAGACCAGCAAGCAGGAACCAGTGACTGAGACGTCCACTGACAATCTACAAACATCAGTTAGCGACCAGGCTGAATCGGATCACACGAAAGCAACGGAAGTGGTTCGAGATTCTGCTACTTCTGTGAGTGATGATGCACAAACAGATGATGAAAAATCTGAGTGTGAACCTAACAAAGGTGAATCATCAAACTCCATGACAGAAGACTCTTTGAATGAAGCAGATGCAGAACTGCCTGTGGTTTCAGAGCAAGAGGGTAAGACTGACCAAACGTCCCCTGAGACTGAGGAGAACACTGTGCTGGGTGGAGCCTCCGTCTTCAACGAGGACCTGGTTGACATGTCATCTGTTAGTGACCAGATCCACCCTAGTGATGCTGATGATAGCCAAGAGGAGTCCTCTTATGCTTCTGCTGTTGCTGAAGAGGAAGTGAAGGTAGGACAAAAGGAGGAAGATAAACATGAAGATGATGAAGGCATGAAAAACGATCAGGAAGGACATGAGATGAAGACAGAAGAAGAAAAAGGTGAGAAGCAGGAGGTTACAATACAGGAAACAACTCAAGAGAGTGAAACTGAAGAGAAACAGGTGTCTGGCTTTAAGAGTCCGACTCCTCCAGCTGAAACACCTGAACAAAGTGTGACAGAACCACCCAAAGAAGAAGTTAAAGATGAACAGTCTTCCTCCATAGCTGAAACTGCTCCTGCAGACCAGCAGCCCACAGATACCACACTGCCCTCTACAGGCCAGGAGGTTGCAGCAGCACCAGACTCCACCTCACCTAGTCAGCCTTCAGAGACCACTGGCACCACTGAAGAGGAAGCTCTGTCCAGTCCCCCAGACAGCAGCACTGCCGCCTCCAACTTTGGCACCCAGAAGAGTGTGGACGCAGTCAGCAAGACCAAAGAGATCAAAATTGCCAGGCTGGACGTGTCCAATGTGGCCTTAGACACAGAGAGACTTGAATTGAAGGAGACCTCTACAACAGTACGCATTTTTCTTTTTCTGTTTTCTCTACTTTTGATCTTTCACTAAATTATGTTCTATAGAATTGATTGTTTTCAGTTCTAAACCCTCATGTTAAAATAAATATTACTGGTGTCTCTCTGTAGGAAACAAACCAAGGCCAGGCTGCAGCGGCAGCAGCAGGAGGGTCTTCAGGTCAGCACAGAGAGAGCAGCACTTCGGCCCCTCGTTCCACCATGTTTCGTATCCCAGAGTTCCGCTGGTCCCACATGCACCAACGCCTCCTCACTGACCTGCTCTTCTCTATTGAGACAGATGTCCAGATGTGGAGGAGGTAGGGTTAACAATCCGCTGACTCTGACTTTACTAATGCTTTAGCTAACAGTAATTTTGTTAATTGATTAATGGAATAGAGATTTATTGACTTTCCGTTCCTCTGAGGAGCAGGCAGAAGATTTCATCTCACAAGCCGTCTCCTAATCAAGTGGTGCATGTGTCTGAAAGAGTTTTTCACAAATCTTTATTTTGTTACTGGGAAGATTTTATTCCTCCTTTTTTTTTTAAAAACATTATTTGTTTATAGTGCAATACAAGTGACCAACATGAAGACACATATGACACAGCACAAGACAAGAGGGTGAACTAGACTCAAACAAAAGAGAAGAGAGAAAAAAAGCAAAACAGCAGATTTTACTCCTGATTCTGTGTATACAGGAAGTACATCACATTATAAACTTTTATTTGCCATGTTTCAAAATGAGGAACATTCTTTGCATATTTGCTCATTTATAGACAAAAAAGATATTGGCCAGAAATATAGCAGCCACAACCTTTGCATGCACTTCAGATTACATTCAACTAAAACTCAAGTCTCTGTGGACTTGATGAGATAGAGACCAAAGCACAGGAAATGTTTTTGTAAAGATAGGATATGTTGAATATAACTGGGCAGAACTATGAACAGTCTGATCTGTAGGCAAGCCACTGTGTTATTTAGAGCCAAATAATTTAATTACTCAACAAAAACATACTCTCACTTTAAGTTGGTCAAAATACCACACTCCTATTTCTAAGAGGTTACATTCTTCTTGTTATAGTCTAGTTTGTGTTTTGATAACAAAGCAATATTTTTGTCCTCTGCCTCTCAGTCACTCCACAAAGACAATTTTGGACTTTGTGAACAGCAGTGAGAACGTCGTGTTTGTCCACAACAGTATACACCTCATCTCCCAGGTGGTGGACAACCTCATCATGGCTTGTGGAGGCATTTTACCTCTGCTCTCTGCTGCCACCTCTTCCTCTGTGAGTCTCCTGATATGTGTATGTGCGTGTGCGTGTGCGTGTGTGTGTGTGAGGTTTGTGGTTTCTGTAGGCTGTGGCTGTATATCTAGTGATGGCTCCAATCGCAGGAAGTTATCCATCCACATTGACCTTTCCCAATCACATTAGACTGCGCTTAGCTGCTTCCTAACATTGTTAGTTTGTTTTTGTGTTGTCTGACTGCGGCTCTCTTACATGATTCTTTGACTCTGACAATGACTTTACTGGCCTGTCTAAGAAACAGGTTGATGTTCAATTCCATTATAATTCAGTTACTTTCAGTTGCGTGTGGTCTGTAACCAAATAAAGCTGGATGTAACAAATTCCAATTTTAAATGCTCGGCTATCACAATGCTTTATCAGTATAGTTGTCACATATATTCCATACATACATTACATTTAGATGCATCTTTTGTACAATTTCTAGATATATATATTTTTTAAACATTAAGTAATAACGGTGACAAAAAACATGTTAAGGAAATACATTCACAGATTCACATTTTTTTTTTTTAATAATTCGTGCAGATTGCTTCATTTGTAGCTCAGTTCCGATGTCACTGTTTTGAGTCTTGTATAATGTCCATGCTTTTCAGAAACGTTTATTCAAGTAATTGTAAAAAAATTTAATGTCACTTTTTGACAAAGAAATCTTAGTAAGTGGATCTTGAGTTAAGTTTTTTTTTTCTTAAACTACAGGTCAAGAATTAACTTTTACGCTCAATGTTGTTTTTTTTTTTTATTCTTTGAGCCACCTGTCTGAGTTTTCTTACAGTGTGAAATCACAAATTAAAAAGTTTTCCTTACTTGTATGCTTTTGGCATTTTTTACATTAAAATAAAGATTACTGTGTTTCTTTTTATGTATTTTTATTATTAATCAAAGCAAAATTATTCTACTATATAGTTAATAGCTTCTAAAATCAACCCATAATCTATACTGAATGAACAGTTCTTTTACAAAAATAAGAGTTTGTTTTTTTTACCTCTACGATTACTTATACATTCATTACTGTGTACATTTTCCTCTCTACTACCAGCACGAACTGGAGAACATTGAACCATCCCAAGGCTTGGCAGTGGAGGCTTCGATCACCTTCTTACAGCGCCTCATCAACCTCGTGGATGTTCTCATCTTTGCCAGCTCCCTCAACTTCACTGAGATAGAAGCTGAGAAAAACATGTCATCAGGAGGCATCCTCCGGCAATGCCTTCGCCTTGGTACGCACACTGATGTTTTTGTTTTGTTCCCTTTCCCCATCACTTGGTCTTACCTCTTTTATTTTAATAGACTCGTTATTCCTAAAAGTGCTCATTTGCTTTTAATCTCATGCATTCTTTCCGTTGTCTTTCCTATTTTTTTATTTCTTCAACCCTGCAAATTTTTTGTTTTGCTGTCTTTCTACTCATCTGCGTCCCCTCTCTGGATTTCCGTCTTTTATCTCCTCCTTTTACCAAGCCCTCTGTCCTCCCCTGTTCATCGATCCACCTCATATCAGCCGGCAGTAGCCTCTTGTATTAGCCTCAGTCATGGCTCCCTGTAGCCTTTTTGACCCTCCCTTCTGTGTTCTCTCTTTCTTTTCCACCGCCTTCCTCTCCATCTCCAGCCACCGCTCTCATTCCCTCGCCTCTTTCACTCTGCTCGTATCAGCACTCCCTTATCTTGTTATTATAACCCCACTGCATGGCAACACTCTAAAATGGCTGCTATCATGATATAGTGAGTTCTACATAATGGCCTTGGCTGTACTGTACTGCAGCGTAGCCTGAGGCCTTTTTCTGCTTTCTGTTCCAGGCTATTACAGTTTCCTCTGACAGCATCAAAAGCCAAGCCACGCTCTAGCTGAATAAAAGATATTGAAATTCTTCCATTATTCATTTTATGTGGTGCGCCTTTTCAGAAAACACAGATCAACACAGTACGCACACACACACTCACTCAGCGTGGAAATGGTGCAATACTTTCTACACTGATTTAAATAATTTCTTCATGCTTGGCTCTATATATGTAATGGTGCATATCCAGGTATCCGTTTTTGCTTTTAGATACTCATTACAGTGAAGGTTACAAACAAAAAGGCTTTCAAAATGCAAACTTGTTATACAAAAACACTTCTCCTCTCAGATATTATCCACCTACCATTGCTGCTGTTGGGGTTCTGCAGGAAAGCGATGCCACCGTACTACAGGTCCAGTTTTAGAAAGCAGCCGTTATGAAATGAATATTTGATGAGGTATGCGCTCCCCATTGCTGGCACCTAATCTGATTTTGGAAGACTGTAACAAGGTTTCAGCATCTCCACCCCTCCCTCCCCCTCTCTTTTTATAAATGGTTGTATGAAAGAGTAGTCCTAATGGAAAAAGCGAGCCCATTTCCAGACGGAATAATTCCCTCCTTCGTAATCTAAATGGCTCAGAGTTAACATTTGTCAGTTGTCAAGTACAGAGCAGCGGGGGTTGGGAGGGGCTCCAACAGAGGAGCAGCACATTAGATTACAAATGGTAAGTGTGCCAGTTTTGAACTAAACTTGTCGGACCACAAGATCTTTTGCGACAAAGGACGTATCTTGTTGCCTACTCAGCATGTGCACACCCTAGCAGTGTCATTTGTTATGGGAGCTGCACACAGTGGCTGTGATTCAAGAGCACACCCTTGCACTGTGACCTTGGGAGGAGAGGTGGAGCAGGGAAGAGTGAACGATGCTGCCAGAGTTGGCCAGAGCACTGACCTTGTCATGGCCCCACTTTTTCTCCTTTGTTTTCGTCTCTCTCAGCTGCTCCTGTTGTGGTTTTCTTAGTTTATCGTCTGGATTTTCACTGAGATTTCTCAATTTTTTTTTTTTATCCATTTGCTTTGGGTGCCATCTCTTTTTAGGGACTTCAGCACAATGCTTCTACATATTTCTCTGAAAATGACTTTATTTATATGATGTCACCCAATATCTGTTTCTCCATCCCTCCCCAGTGTGTGCTATGGCAGTGAGAAACTGTCTGGAGTGTCAGCAAGCCCAGTTTAAGCATGGCACTGAAGGGTCAGCACGCAGCTACACAGCCACGCCCAGCAATGTGCTTGGAACAGCCAAGTCTGCAGCCGCACAGGCAAGTAACCCAAATCATCTCCTCACTTCACTATCTTACACATTTTTCACACAGCTGTTTTAAATGTGTTTACAATTGTTTCCCCCAAAATACAAAATAGCATTGTAAATCTCAGTAAACCACTCTCACTCTTGTACTGGTCATCCTTTTTTTCTTTTTCTTTTTTTTACACTTGAAAATAGTTGTGTCGTCCTTTGCCCTTTTCCCATACTCAATAATAAACCAGAAGGAGCTTTGTCCTTTCTCCTGCTCACCAACAACAACCAAGTGTTATTGCATTAGCTCATATCTTATTATATTACCGCACTGGTTGCTATTTGTGACACTAGGCAAGGCCTTTTGTCATTGCCCCTTTGATTTGATACAGTGGCTTCCAGTAAAGTCATGTTGTTCTTCCCTGAACCGGGTGTTAAAGCTCATTTATAATGCAGTGGCTCCATAGAAAAGCCATTATGTTAAGGACATGATCCCAGGAGGAATAGCTTCCCTAAGCTGTGAAACCTTACCCTACTCCATGAAGACCACATGGATTAATAAACATCCTGATTGGTGTAAAAGTACATGCGCTGCTTGGAGACAGTAATACATTTTATGTGGTAATGGTTTGATTTTCATGCATGCATGCAGAGTCCTGTTGACGCAGTGACAGGTGGAATGTCTCCAATCAGCGACCTGGACCGGCTTCTTCAGGACATGGACATTAACCGCCTCAGGGCTGTCGTCTTCAGAGATATTGTGAGTTATACAGACTAACACAGTGTGCATAACCCGCATGAAATTATTCAACTATCACTGCTTTCTGAAGAAGACGCACGCACAGATTGTTTAGTGTATGTTGTTTGTTTCAGGAGGACAGTAAGCAGGCTCAGTTTCTGGCTCTTGCTGTTGTCTACTTCATCTCAGTCCTCATGGTGTCTAAGTACCGCGACATCCTGGAGCCCCACAATGACAAGAAACACCCTCAACGATCGCAGTCTGCCAGGAGCACAGGTATACAGCAAAGAAAAAAAAGATGGCTCCAAAGAAAAAAAAAATCATTTGAAATATTTATCTGCGTTGGAAGATAATACTGCAATCTGTAATGCAGATCTCCTTTTAACCCCTAAATACAAATCCCTGTATAGATTACTTACAACCTCTTGTCATCATGTTACTTCTTTCCACTTCGTTTAGATTCTTCACTTGAATAATTTTTAGAGCCTGTTGAATCTATACAGTATTGTACTATACAATATTAAACTATAGAATAAGAAAAAAAGTCAGAGATTTGAGAAAAACTCAAAGTCTAAAATATAAACAGAATTTAGTTTTGTCTCGTTTTCTCCCCTGTTATTCATCTTTACTATAACTATAATTAATCTCTCATATGGCGTGGCTTTACTGCTCACATTTCTTCATTATTATTTGTGTCTTCTTAGATAGCGGCGCCATTTCTGGTGGACTAGAAGTGGAGAATGGAGTCTCTCTCCGGCGGTATGATTCTGGCATCGGTGATGACCACACCTCAACCGCCGCAAGCGAGGCAGACCTGTCATCCTCTGGCGTGACTCACGGCCCAGACGCCATCTCAGAGGCCTTGTCTACACTGTCTTCTGAGGTCAGACCTTCTCTGCCCGCTGATTCAAAGGGCAAGAATGTGAAGGACATTCTGCGCAGCCTAGTGAGTGCTCCAGCTGATGATATCATGGTGGACCCAGGTCTGCTGCCACCAGCATTTCTAGGAAGTGTGGGCGATGCAGCCAGAGAATCATCACTACGGTTCCGGTCATTTGATAGGTGAGGGCTCAAGTTCAAACATGGCTTGACATACACATACACTACCATACTATTTATAGAAAATCGTATTTTTTCTGCTCTGCACATTGGCGATTGTGGGAGAAAATCGGGACTGGAATGCCTCTGGTGTTGACATGGGCGCAGACCTGACAGCTTCATCAGTTTCTCAAGAGCCCATATGGTGTTTATATGCTTGTGATTCTCAAGCTTCACAGTTTCATACCGTTTATCCCAACATAACTGCAGGGGACTTTTGAAAGTCAGACCTTGAAGACATTTCCCCTTGGTATCCTCAAAGGAGGCTTTGGTGGATCTTGAAAAACATTCTGTAACAGAAACCCTTTTGAACCAGGGAATCTAAGTCTCAGAGTCTTTCCCCCTTACTCCCATTGTTCTTTCTTTTAGCTGTCGATGTAGGTCCTCATCCCAAGCAAAACCGCCTTACAAAGAACGTGTCTTAAGGAAAACAGGAGTCATGTCTGGGATG
>VMKM01004085.1:0-22842 GCA_008360985.2 Macquaria ambigua | reverse complement strand
GTTGCAGCAGCTGTTGTTTCCACAGAAGGTGTCGTTGTTGCAGCAGCTGTTGTTGGTGCAGCAGATGTTGCTGTTGCAGCAGCTGTTGTTTCCTCAGTTGTTGTTGCTGAAGTTGTTGTTGTTGCCTTTGTTGTTGTTTCAGCAGCTGTGGTCGTTGCCTCAGTTGTTGTTGTTGACGCTGTTGTTGTTGCCTGTGTTGTTGCCTCTGTTGTTGTTGCAGCAGCTGTTGTGTCCTCAGAAGGTGTCGTTGTTGCAGCAGCTGTTGTTGCTGCCTCGGTTGTTGTTGTTGTTGCAGCAGCTGTTGTTTCCTCAGAAGGTGTCGTTGTTGCAGCAGCTGTTGTTGTTGCCACAGCTGTTATTGTTGTAGGAAGTGTGGTTGTTGCCTCAGTTGTTGTTGCAGGAGCTGTTGTTGTTGCCTCAGTTGTTGTTGTGGCCACATCTGTTGTTGTTGCCTCTGATGTTGTTGTTGCCACAGCTGTTATTGTTGTAGCAAGTGTGGTTGTTTCCTCTGTTGTTGTTGCAGGAGCTGTTGTTGTTGCCTCAGTTGTTATTGTTGCAGCAGCTGTTGTTGTTCCAGCAGGTGTTGTTGTGGCCACATCTGTTGCCTCAGTTGTTGTTGTTGACGCTGTTGTTGTTGCAGCAGCTGTTGTTTCCTCAGAAGGTGTCGTTGTTGCAGCAGCTGTTGTTGTTGCCTCTGATGTTGTTGTTTCAGCAGCTGTTGTTGTTGCCACAGCTGTTGTTGATGTAGCAAATGTGGTTGTTGCCTCTGTTGTTGTTGCAGCAGCTGTTGTTTCCACAGAAGGTGTCGTTGTTGCAGCAGCTGTTGTTGGTGCAGCAGATGTTGCTGTTGCAGCAGCTGTTGTTTCCTCAGTTGTTGTTGCTGAAGTTGTTGTTGTTGCCTTTGTTGTTGTTTCAGCAGCTGTGGTCGTTGCCTCAGTTGTTGTTGTTGACGCTATTGTTGTTGCCTGTGTTGTTGCCTCTGTTGTTGTTGCAGCAGCTGTTGTTTCCTCAGAAGGTGTCGTTGTTGCAGCAGCTGTTGTTGTTGCCTCTGTTGTTGTTGTTGCCTCTGTTATTGTTGCTGAAGTTGTTGTTGTTGCCTCTGTTGTTGTTGCAGCAGCTGTTGTTGTTGCCTCAGTTGTTGTTGTTGACGCTGTTGTTGTTGCCTGTGTTGTTGCCTCTGTTGTTGTTGCAGTAGCTGTTGTGTCCTCAGAAGGTGTCGTTGTTGCAGCAGCTGTTGTTGCTGCCTCGGTTGTTGTTGTTGTTGCAGCAGCTGTTGTTTCCTCAGAAGGTGTCGTTGTTGCAGCAGCTGTTGTTGTTGCCACAGCTGTTATTGTTGTAGGAAGTGTGGTTGTTGCCTCAGTTGTTGTTGCAGGAGCTGTTGTTGTTGCCTCAGTTGTTGTTGTGGCCACATCTGTTGTTGTTGCCTCTGATGTTGTTGTTGCAGCAGCTGTTGTTGTTTCAGCAGCTGTGGTTGTTGCCTCTGATGTTGTTGTTGCTACAGCTGTTGTTGTTGTAGCAAATGTGGTTGTTCTTGTTGTGATTGTTGTTTCAGCTGTTGTTGTTACCGCAGCTGTTGTTGGTGCAGCAGATGTTGTTGCAGCAGCTGTTGTTGCCTCAGTTGTTGTTGCCTCTTTTGTTGTTGTTGCCTCTGTTGTTGTTGCAGCAACTGATGTTGTTTCAGCAGCTGTGGTTGCCACAGCTGTTGTTGTTGCCTCAGACGTTGTTGTTGCCTCTGATCTTGTCATTGCAGCAGTTGTTGTTTCAGCAGCTGTGGTTGCCTCAGTTGTTGTTGTTGCCTCAGTTGTTGTTGCTGCAGCTGTTGTTGGTGCAGCAGATGTTGTTGTTGTTTCAGCTGTTGCTGCCTCAGTTGTTGTTGCTAAAGTTGTTGTTGTTGCCTCAGTTGTTGTTGTTGCAGCAGCTGTTGTTCCAGCAGGTGTTGTTGTGGCCACATCTGTTGTTGTTGCCTCCGATGTTGTTGTTGCAGCAGCTGTTGTTGTTTCAGCAGCTGTTGTTGTTGTCTCAGTTGTTGTTGTTGCAGCAGCTGTTGTTGTTGTCTCAGTTGTTGTTGTTGCAGCAGCTGTTGTTATTCCAGCAGGTGTTGTTGTGGCCACATCTGTTGTTGTTGCCTCTGATGTTGTTGTTGCAGCAGCTGTTGTTGTTTCAGCAGCTGTGGTTGTTGCCTCAGTTGTTGTTGTTGACGGTGTTGTTGTTGCCTGTGTTGTTGCCTCAGTTGTTGTTGTTGACGGTGTTGTTGTTGCCTGTGTTGTTGCCTCTGTTGTTGTTGCAGCAGCTGTTGTTGCCTCTGTTGTTGCCTCTGTTGTTGTTTCAGCTGTTGTTGTTGCCGTAGCTGTTGTTGGTGCAGCAGATGTTGTTGTTGCAGCATCTGTTGTTGCCTCAGTTGTTGTTGTTGCCTCTATTGTTGTTGCAGCAGCTGTTGTTGTTGCCTCAGTTGTTGCAGCAGCTGTTGTTGGTGCAGCAGACGTTGTTTCAGCTGTTGTTGCCTCAGTTGTTGTTGCTGAAGGTGTTGTTGTTGCCTCTGTTGTTGTTGCCTCAGTTGTTGTTGTTGCAGCAGCTGTTGTTCCAGCAGGTGTTGTTGTGGCCACATCTGTTGTTGTTGCCTCTGATGTTGTTGTTGCAGCAGCTGTTGTTGTTTCAGCAGCTGTGGTTGTTGCCTCAGTTGTTGTTGTTGACGGTGTTGTTGTTGCCTGTGTTGTTGCCTCAGTTGTTGTTGTTGACGGTGTTGTTGTTGCCTGTGTTGTTGCCTCTGTTGTTGTTGCAGCAGCTGTTGTTGCCTCTGTTGTTGCCTCTGTTGTTGTTTCAGCTGTTGTTGTTGCCGTAGCTGTTGTTGGTGCAGCAGATGTTGTTGTTGCAGCATCTGTTGTTGCCTCAGTTGTTGTTGTTGCCTCTATTGTTGTTGCAGCAGCTGTTGTTGTTGCCTCAGTTGTTGCAGCAGCTGTTGTTGGTGCAGCAGACGTTGTTTCAGCTGTTGTTGCCTCAGTTGTTGTTGCTGAAGGTGTTGTTGTTGCCTCTGTTGTTGTTGCCTCAGTTGTTGTTGTTGCAGCAGCTGTTGTTCCAGCAGGTGTTGTTGTGGCCACATCTGTTGTTGTTGCCTCTGATGTTGTTGTTGCAGCAGCTGTTGTTGTTTCAGCAGCTGTGGTTGTTGCCTCAGTTGTTGTTGTTGACGGTGTTGTTGCCTCTGTTGTTGTTGCAGTAGCTATTGTTGTTGCCTCGGTTGTTGTTGTTGTTGCAGCTGTGATTGTTGTAGGAAGTGTGGTTGTTGCCTCAGTTGTTGTTGCAGGAGCTGTTGTTGTTGCCTCAGTTGTTGTTGTGGCCACATCTGTTGTTGTTGCCTCTGATGTTGTTGTTGCCACAGCTGTTGTTGTTGTAGCAAATGTGGTTGTTGCCTCAGTTGTTATTGTTGTTTCAGCTGCTGTGGTTGCCACAGCTGTTGTTGTTGCCTCAGACGTTGTTGTTGCCTCTGATCTTGTCGTTGCAGCAGTTGTTGTTTTTGTTTCAACTGTTGTTGTTGCCTCAGAAGGTGTTGTTGTTGCAGCAACTGTTGTTGTTGCCGCTGTTGTTGTTGCAGCAGCTGTTGTTATTCCAGCAGGTGTTGTTGTGGCCACAACTGTTGTTGTTTCCTCTGATGTTGTTTCAGCAGCTGTGGTTGTTGCCTTAGTTGTTGTTGTTGACGCTGTTGTTGTTGCCTGTGTTGTTGCCTCTTTTCTTGTTGCAGCAGCCGTTGTTGCCTCAGATGTTGTTGGTGAAGCTGTTGTTGTTGCCGCAGCTGTTGCTGTTGCAGCAGCTGTTGTTGTTGCCTCGGTTCTTGTTGTTGCCACAGCTGTTATTGTTGTAGCAAGTGTGGTTGTTGCCTCAGTTGTTGTTGCAGGAGCTGTTGTTGCCTCAGTTGTTGTTGCCTCTGTTGTTGTTGCCTCAGTTGTTGTTGTTGCAGCAGCTGTTGTTTCAGCAGCTGTGGTTGTTGCCTCAGTTGTTGTTGTTGCCGCAGTTGCTGTTGCAGCAGCTGTTGTTTCCTCGGAAGGTGTCGTTGTTACAGGAGCTGTTGTTGTTGCCTTGGTTGTTGTTGTTGCCACAGCTGTTATTGTTGTAGCAAGTGTGGTTGTTGCCTCAGTTGTTGTTGCAGGAGCTGTTGTTGTTGCCTCAGTTGTTGTTGTTGCAGCAGCTGTTGTTGTTCCAGCAGGCGTTCTGGTGGCCACATCTGTTGTTGTTACCTCTGATGTTGTTGTTTCAGCAGCTGTTGTTGTTGCCTCAGTTGTTGTTGATGCTATTGTTGTTGCCTGTGTTGTTGCCTCTGTTGTTGTTGCAGTAGCTGTTGTTGCCTCTGTTGTTGTTACCTCAGTTGTTGTTGTTGTTGCAGCAGCTGTTGTTGTTTCAGCAGCTGTGGTTGTTGCCTCAGTTGTTGTTTCAGCTGTTGTTGTTGCAGCAGTTGTTGTTGGTGCATCAGATGTTGTTGCAGCAGCTGTTGTTGCCTCAGTTGTTGTTGTTGCCTCAGTTGTTGTTGTTATAGCAGGTGTTGTTGTTGCCTCAGATGTTGTTTCAACTGTTGTTGTTGTAGCAAGTGTGGATGTTGCCTCAGTTGTTGTTGTTGCCTCAGTTGTTGTTGTTACAGCAGGTGTTGTTGTTGCCTCAGATGTTGTTTCCGCTGTTGTTGCCGCAGCTGTTGTTTCCTCAGAAGGTGTCGTTGTTGCAGCAGCTATTGTTGTTGCCTCGGTTGTTGTTGTTTCAGCTGTTGTTGTTCCCTCAGAAGGTGATGTTGTTGCAGCAGTCGTTGTTGCCTCTGTTGTTGTTGCAGTAGCTATTGTTGTTGCCTCGGTTGTTGTTGTTGTTGCAGCTGTGATTGTTGTAGGAAGTGTGGTTGTTGCCTCAGTTGTTGTTGCAGGAGCTGTTGTTGTTGCCTCAGTTGTTGTTGTGGCCACATCTGTTGTTGTTGCCTCTGATGTTGTTGTTGCCACAGCTGTTGTTGTTGTAGCAAATGTGGTTGTTGCCTCAGTTGTTATTGTTGTTTCAGCTGCTGTGGTTGCCACAGCTGTTGTTGTTGCCTCAGACGTTGTTGTTGCCTCTGATCTTGTCGTTGCAGCAGTTGTTGTTTTTGTTTCAACTGTTGTTGTTGCCTCAGAAGGTGTTGTTGTTGCAGCAACTGTTGTTGTTGCCGCTGTTGTTGTTGCAGCAGCTGTTGTTATTCCAGCAGGTGTTGTTGTGGCCACAACTGTTGTTGTTTCCTCTGATGTTGTTTCAGCAGCTGTGGTTGTTGCCTTAGTTGTTGTTGTTGACGCTGTTGTTGTTGCCTGTGTTGTTGCCTCTTTTCTTGTTGCAGCAGCCGTTGTTGCCTCAGATGTTGTTGGTGAAGCTGTTGTTGTTGCCGCAGCTGTTGCTGTTGCAGCAGCTGTTGTTGTTGCCTCGGTTCTTGTTGTTGCCACAGCTGTTATTGTTGTAGCAAGTGTGGTTGTTGCCTCAGTTGTTGTTGCAGGAGCTGTTGTTGCCTCAGTTGTTGTTGCCTCTGTTGTTGTTGCCTCAGTTGTTGTTGTTGCAGCAGCTGTTGTTTCAGCAGCTGTGGTTGTTGCCTCAGTTGTTGTTGTTGCCGCAGTTGCTGTTGCAGCAGCTGTTGTTTCCTCGGAAGGTGTCGTTGTTACAGGAGCTGTTGTTGTTGCCTTGGTTGTTGTTGTTGCCACAGCTGTTATTGTTGTAGCAAGTGTGGTTGTTGCCTCAGTTGTTGTTGCAGGAGCTGTTGTTGTTGCCTCAGTTGTTGTTGTTGCAGCAGCTGTTGTTGTTCCAGCAGGCGTTCTGGTGGCCACATCTGTTGTTGTTACCTCTGATGTTGTTGTTTCAGCAGCTGTTGTTGTTGCCTCAGTTGTTGTTGATGCTATTGTTGTTGCCTGTGTTGTTGCCTCTGTTGTTGTTGCAGTAGCTGTTGTTGCCTCTGTTGTTGTTACCTCAGTTGTTGTTGTTGTTGCAGCAGCTGTTGTTGTTTCAGCAGCTGTGGTTGTTGCCTCAGTTGTTGTTTCAGCTGTTGTTGTTGCAGCAGTTGTTGTTGGTGCATCAGATGTTGTTGCAGCAGCTGTTGTTGCCTCAGTTGTTGTTGTTGCCTCAGTTGTTGTTGTTATAGCAGGTGTTGTTGTTGCCTCAGATGTTGTTTCAACTGTTGTTGTTGTAGCAAGTGTGGATGTTGCCTCAGTTGTTGTTGTTGCCTCAGTTGTTGTTGTTACAGCAGGTGTTGTTGTTGCCTCAGATGTTGTTTCCGCTGTTGTTGCCGCAGCTGTTGTTTCCTCAGAAGGTGTCGTTGTTGCAGCAGCTATTGTTGTTGCCTCGGTTGTTGTTGTTTCAGCTGTTGTTGTTCCCTCAGAAGGTGATGTTGTTGCAGCAGTCGTTGTTGCCTCAGATGTTGTTGATGAAGCTGTTGTTGTTGCCTCAGATGTTGTTGTTGCCACAGCTGTTGTTGTTGTAGCAAGTGTGGTTGTTGCCTCAGTTGTTGTTGTTGTTTCAGCTGTTGTTGTTGCCGCAGCTGTTGTTGGTGCAGCAGATGTACTTGTTGCAGCAGCCGTTGTTGCCTCAGTTGTTGTTGCCTCAGTTGTTGTTGTTACCTCTATTGTTATTGCAGCAGCTGTTGTTGTTACCTCAGTTGTTGTTGTTGTAGCAGCTGTTGTTGGTGCAGCAGACGTTGTTGTTGTTGCAGCTGTTGTTGCCTCAGTTGTTGTTGCTGAAGTTGTTGTTGTTGCCTCTGTTGTTGTTGCCTCAGTTGATGTTGTTGTAGCAGCTGTTGTTGCCTCTGATGTTGTTGTTGCAGCAGCTGTTGTTGTTTCAGCAGCTGTGGTTGGTGCCTCAGGTGTTGTTGTTGACGCTGTTGTTGTTGCCTCTGTTTTTGCCTCTGTTGTTGTTGTTGCAGCAGCTGTTGTTGTTGCCTCAGTTGTTGTTATTTCAGCTGTTGTTGTTGCCGCTGTTGTTGTTGCAGCAGCTGTGGTAGTTGCCTCAAGTCTTGTTGTTGACTCTGTTGTTGTTGCAGCAGCTGTGGTTGTTGCCTCAGTTGTTGTTGTTGTTGCCGCAGCTGTTGTTGCTGCAGCAGCTGTTGTTGCCTCAGTTGTTGTCGTTGCCTCTATTGTTGTTGTAGCAGCTGTTGTTGTTGCCTCAGTTGTTGTTGTTGCAGCAGCTGTTGTTGGTGCAGTAGATGTTGCAGCACCTGTTGTTGCCTCTGTTGTTGTTGCAGCAGCTGTTGTTGTTTCAGCAGCTGTGGTTGTTGCCTCAGTTGTTGTTGTTGCCGCTGTTGTTGCAGCAGCTGTGGTTGTTACCTCAGTTGTTTTTCTTTCAGCTGTTGTTGTTGCAGCAGTTGTTGTTGGTGCAGCAGATGTTGTCATTGCAGTAGCTGTTGTTGCCTCAGTTGTTGTTGTTGCCTCAGTTGTTGTTGTTGCAGCAGCTGTTGTTGTTACAGCAGGTGTTGTTGTTGCCTCAGATGTTGTTATTGCCACAGCTGTTGTTGTTGTAGCAAGTGTGGTTGTTGCCTCAGTTGTTGTTGTTGTTTCAGCTGTTGTTATTGCAGCAGCTGTTGTTTCCTCAGAAGGTGTCGTTGTTGCAGCAGCTGTTGTTGTTAGCTCGGTTGTTGTTGTTTCAGCTGTTGTTGTTGCCTCAGGTGTTGTTGCAGCAGCTGTTGTTGTTGTTTCAGCTGTTGTTGCCTCAGTTGTTGTTGCAGAAGATGATGTTGTTGCCTCTGTTGTTGTTGCTGAAGATGTTGTTGTTGCAGCAGCTGTTGTTGCTACAGCAGGTGTTGTTGTTGCCTCACTTGTAGTTGTTGTTTCAGCTGTTGTTGTTGTCTCAGTTGTTGTTGTTTCAGCTGTTGTTGTTGCCTCAGAAGGTGACGTTGTTGCAGCAGCCATTGTTGCCTCAGATGTTGTTGGTGAAGCTGTTGTTGTTGCCTCAGAAGGTGTTGTTGTTGCCCTTGTTGTTGTTGCAGCAGCTGTGGTTGTTGCCTTAGTTGTTGTTGTTATTTCAGCTGTTGTTGTTGCCGCAGCTGTTGTTGTTGTTTCAGCTGTTGTTGTTGCAGCAGTTGTTGTTGGTGCAGCAGATGTTGTTGTTGCAGCAGCCGTTGTTGCCTCTGATGTTGTTGTTGCCTCAGTTGTTGTTGTTGCAGCAGCTATTGTTGTTACAGCAGGTGTTGTTGTTGCCTCAGATGTTGTTATTGCCACAGCTGTTGTTGTTGTAGCAAGTGTGGTTGTTGCCTCAGTTGTTGTTATTGTTTCAGCTGTTGTTGTTTCCGTAGCTGTTGTTGTTTCCGCAGCTGTTGTTGTTCCAGCAGGTGTTGTTGTGGCCACATCTGTTGTTGTTGCCTCTGATGTTGTTGTTGCAGCAGCTGTTGTTTCAGCAGCTGTGGTTGTTGCCTCAGTTGTTGTTGTTGCTGCAGTTGTTGTTGCAGCAGTTGTTGTTGCAGCAGCTGTTGTTGTTGCATAAGTTGTTGTTGTTTCAGCAGTTTCTGTTGTTGCCTCAGTTGATGTTGTTGTTTCAGCTGTTGTTGTTGCAGCAGCTGTTGTTGTTGCCTCAGAAGGCATTGTTGTTGCATCAGTTGTAGTTGCAGCAGCTGTTGTTGTTACAGTCGGTGTTGTAGCTGCTATTGTTGTTGAATCAGTTGTTGTTAGAGCAGCAGTTGTTACAGAAGGCGTTGTTTCAGCTGTTGTTGTTGCCACAGTTGTTATTGTTGCCTCAGATGTTGTTGTTGCTTCAGTTGTTGTTACAGCAGCTGTTGTTGTTTCTGCAGCTGTTGTTGCGGCAGGAGTTGTTGTAGCAGCTGTCGTTGTCACAGAAGGTGTTGCTGTCTCCACAAGAGTTGTTGTTGCCGAAGACGTTGTTGTTTCCGCAGATGTTGTTGTAACAGCAGGTGTTGTTATTGCCTCGGTGGTTGTTGTTGCCTCAGGGGTTGTTGTCGCACCTGTCGTTGTTACTGCAGATGTGTTTGTAGATTGTGAAGTTGCTTGATACGTTGCCAAATCTATAGCAACTGTTGACATAAAGAAAAATTGGGACAAGTTTAAACCTATTTTAAAAATGATTAATTTTCCCTTCTTTTGTCTGTGCCTATTAAGAATACTCTTTTCTAATATCAGACATATGTTAAAACATATAATGTTATACTTAAAATGAGTTACAAAACCTTTCAGTCGACTTTCTAAATTAGTGCACAGGGTATATTAAATTGTCGGTAACCAGTAGAAGTAGAAGTAGAATTCTTTTGCTTGAAGGTTTTGCTTAACAGGTCACTCACACATGCACCTAAACTAAGCATAGGTTTAATGTACTGTAAATAAACTTGATCAAAACGTACAACACACCAAAACCTACTAAAACATGTTTTATTGTTTGCCTTTTTAACTGATCGTGGTCTAAAAGTGATAATTGACACCTTTAATGTTGTGTCCTTCCCAACACCTTTTCCAATATTTTGTATGAAGACACTTGAAAGGCAACTGATTTAACATCGCTAACCTTACCTATTAGAATCAGGAAAATTGATATGTTCCATCCAACACCCATCTTGTCTTCCTTTGAATCTATAAAATCAAACAGTAAAGAGACTTATTCACAAAAACAGCATGTCGAAACCTATTGCGCTACAGTTACTAGCTAGTATAGTCATTACTTTCTCTATAATGTTAAAGTTGGAATCTGTGTGAGAATACAGTGTACTAAAATCCCTAAATAGATAAAACAGTAATTGTGTTTTAAATGAAGCAGAGTTTCTTTAAAATTATTATTATCTGAATTGCTTTAAGCATACAGTATTCAATCTGCAAATGACTGAATTCATTCTAGGAGTAATTTTAGCCTTTATAACTCAAGGTACAAAAAACATCCAAAGGCAAAAGGTTTGATATAAAATATATCAACTACAATACAGTAAGTGTCCCCCTCATAACAATCCGTATCCCAAACCATATTTATCAGTTTGAAACAACTGATAAAATGCAACTTTCACTCCTTTGAAACTCATCTATGTTCTATTATATTGTACAACATTTTTATTAATTTGCTGTTCTGACAAAACAGAGTAATCATAATAACCACACTGACAACAACTTCTTCCAAAATAATTCATACAACTTTTGGAAGATTACAAACAATTTTACAAATCAAAGTTATTGGGGAGTGGCTATCATTTATTTGTGGGAAAAGGCCCATTTCCCCTCACAAGACCTCATTTTAATGTCCTAAAGCCAATGCAATGCAAAAGCAAAAAGAACAGATGTTAAGCTGTCAGAATTTAGTGCTAAAAGTTAAACCCTGCCTGACAAATTAAACCTTCACATCTTAGTGACAAAAATGTTTGCTTCCCATATGCCATCTTCAGTTTGTAGTGTCTTTTAACTCAGTTTCTCCATTAGATCTTATTCAGGTCAGAGCTGATGGAATATACACGTCTACATGCACTACCTGAACAAACAGAGTACTTGAACATGCAGATGCACTGAGTGAGGAGACTGCTTTTTAACCAGCCTGAACACTCAATCCGTGCAAATGTTCCCAAGCATCAAGTAGGCTGAAATGTCTTTGAGCAAAGCACTGAACCCCTATTAGAGCAGGGGTGCTACAAGCTGACCCTGACCTCTGACCCTATGATAGAGAAGGGCAAAAACAAGATTTCTATAAGAATCAATACTTTATCACATCTTTAGTTTTTATAAATGGTTATAGACTACTTTTTCTTTTTTTTTTTAATCTGAATTTAATAATAGGATGGTGGTGTGTACATAAAACAGGCCATTTTTACCAGAAGAAAGGTTGGAAAATCATGGGGCAAAACATTAAAGTGCTCTTTAAATTGGCGAAAAAACAAGAATATCAGCTAAAGAGAAACTGTTGAAGCATAATTTCACAACATATTACAAAAAAAATGTTCATTTATTTTCATAATAATGCAATAGAAATGCATGAACATTTCCAAAGAATGGGGCCAGAGGTTATTAATATAATTTATTGATACAATAAATAACTAAACACAAAACTATTAAACAGACACACATGCATGCACACACACTCTCTCACACACACACACACACACACACATATAAATGTACAAAAGCGTACATATATACTTAAAAATACTTATAAATTCTCCCTTTCTATCTGCTTTAGATGTTTTAAAAACTGCCGGTGTCTTTTAATTCCGTCCAGTTTATGTATGTGATATTGTAAACCTCTCACTTTATGTGACAATCCACATCTATTATGGCCTATATATATTAGAATGGAATAAAGGCTAATGACATTACTCATACGTGATACATTTTTCAGAAATGTTGTGACACTTTATGAACTAACCCAAATCACAGGATTCAGGATTTCATCTATCTGTCATTTGTCATTTTCTTGGCTCAGTACTATGGCATACTCCCTTCTTTTGTCCTGTGATAGAAGTTGCTGGTGCATTCCACCTGTGTGAATGTTGAAGGTAGTTCCACCAGTGGGACAAGTTATGACAAACAAATAAATATAGAGTTCTAGGTAAGTGCCAATGGAGCAGGAAGAAATGCAATAAAAGAAAAAAAGTAATATGATCACTGAATTGCATATTCAAACATATTGAACAAATACTCTACATGACA
The DNA here is from genome assembly GCA_008360985.2 of Macquaria ambigua. NCBI lineage: Eukaryota > Metazoa > Chordata > Actinopteri > Centrarchiformes > Percichthyidae > Macquaria > Macquaria ambigua. The sequence goes on along the minus strand of VMKM01004085.1, from coordinate 11,248 downwards.
TTTGGAGTTATCGGGGTAAATCTGTAAATAAATGATACAATACAGTTAAAGTACATAACAATACTGTTTGTATGGGCAAATCAAAAGAAAAACATCTCAGTTTCATTTCCTCATATTCCACTGAGTTATTAAGTTCAAATCCATGACATCCATATGATTCAGTTTGAAATCAGTATATTTAATGAGTGGTGAATATCTACCTCTATTTTGCTTCCAACCTCAATGTCAGTGGGAAATACTGAATTTTTAAAGATTTTTTTGCAGCATGTTATTGTAATATATACAAGTACACTGCATGTGCTTTAGAGGGTTTATGCTGGGTCATCCAGTTAAATTTAAGACTTTTAAATACCTTTTTAATACCACACCAAATGACATGTTTCATTATCAAACTGGCGAAAGTACGAAATTATGATGGAAAACCAGTAGGGACGATTCGTCCTAAAATTACTTGTTATTATATCATAATTACATTATATCTGATTTCCAGTATCTTTACGCTCCATTTCTCCATTAGATCTTATTCAGGTCAGAGCTGATGGAATATACACGTCTACATGCATTACCTAAACAAGAAGAGTACTTGAACTTGCAGGTGCACTGAGTGAGGAGATTGCTCTTTAACCACCCAAAACACTAAATCCGTGCAAATGTTCACAAGCATCAACTAGGCTGAAATGTCTTTGAGCAAAGCACTAAACCCCTATTAGTGCAGCAGTGCTACAAGCTGACCCTGACTTCTGACCCTCTTGATGGAGAAGGACAAATACAAGATTCCTATAAGAACCAATACTTTATCGTATCTTTACTTTTTATAAATTGTTATAGGCTACTTATTTTTTTTAATCTGAATTTAACAATAGGATGCTGGTGTGTCTGTCCCCAAAACATTGCATTTTTACCAAAAGACAGGTTGGAAAAAACATGAGGGAAAAATTAAATAGCACTTTAAATTGGGGAAAAAACAAAAATATCAGCTAAAGAGAAATTGTTGAAGCAGAATTTCACAACATATTACAAAAAATGTTAATAACTTGATGTAACAATCTCTTATCACTTTAAATATGTGATAATGAAACATAATTTATAATGCAATAGAAATGCATGAACATTTCCTAAAATTAGGACAGAGGTTATAAATACAATTTATTGGTACAATAAAAAACAAAACACACAACTATTAAACAGAAACACATGCATGCACTCTCTCTCTCTCTCGCTCTCTCTCTCTTTCACACACACACACACACACACATATAAATGTACAAAAGCGTATATAGACTTAAAAATGTACTTACCCAAAATGAAAAGATGAAAAGTTATAAATTCTCCCTTTCTATCTGCTTTAGATGTTTTTAAAAAACAATTTCAGTGTCTTTTTAATTCCGTCCAGTTTACGTATTTGATATTGTAAACCTTTCACCTTATGTGACAGTCCACATCTATTAAAGCCTATATATATTAGAACGGAATAAAGGCTAATGACGTGACTCATACATGATGCATTGTTCAGAAATGTTGTGACACCTTATGAACAAACCCAATTCACAGGATCTCATCTATCTGTCATGTCATTTTCTTGGCTCAGTACTATGGCATTCTCCCTTCTTTTGTCCTGTGATAGAAGTTGCTGGTGCATTCCACCTATGTGAATGTTGAAGGTAGTTCCACCAGTGGGACAAGTTTTGACAAACAAATAAATATAGGGTTCTAGCTAAGTGCCAATGGAGCAGGAAGAAATGCAAGAAAAAAAGGAATATTATCACAGAATTGCACATTCAAACATTTTGAATGAATATTCTACATGATATTTGGAGTTATTGGGGTAAATCTGTAAATAAATGATACAATACAGTTAAAGTACATAACAGTATTGTTTGCATGGGCAAATCAAAAGAAAAACATCTCAGTTTCATTTCCTCATATTCCTCTGAGTATGTTTAAATCCATGACATCAATATGATTCAGTTTGAAGTATATTTCAGTATGTTTAATGAATGGTCACTATCTACTATTTTGTTTCCAACCTTAATGTCAGTGAAAAATACTTTTTTTTGCAGCATATTATTGTAATAAATACAAGTACACTGCGTGTGCTTTAAAGGTTTTATGCAGGGTCATTCAGTTAAATGTAAGACTTTTAAATACCTTTTTAATACCACATCGAATGACAGGTTTCATGATCAAACTGGCCAAAGTATGAAATTATGAAGGAAAACCCGTAGGGACATTTTGGACTAAAATTATTTGTTATTATATCACATTTTTTCAGTACTTCCCAGCAGTATATAAGAATAAGAGAATAAGTGGCATAAAATGGATGAATGCATTAAGCAATGAAAATTATGAATTTATTCAAGTCTATTTAGGTTTGTGAAATTGAGCAAAACATTTTTGACTCATAATGGTACTTGTTCATTATGAGTCAATGAACTTGTAGCTAGCAGCATAATAATTATGCAGTGACAATCCTGTTGTTCTATTTTTAAGTTTTTATTGTCAGAATGCAAAGCTTTTAGTTTCAGTGACGTCTTTGGCTATGCAGCCTATCCCTGTGTTGTTTTTGTATTGCACCTCCTAGAGATCACCTGTCAATCAAACATTGTTGGCGATCCTGTGATTTACGTATTTATTCATGGCAGATTAGTTTTGTTTCGTATATTTTATAACCACACTATAAAATTTCTGATGAACTGAAAAAAAAAAAAACTGCTCAAGAGACAATGATGCAGCTCCAAATTTTTATATAATGTGGGTTTGCTCCTCCCTCACTTAAAGGTCATTGCGAGTCATTGTATTGCAGTTTTCATAATCAAGACTTGACAGGCAATATTTATCTGATTATAACCGCAGCAATAATGCAGTGAATTCGGAACTTTAATGAATTAATGTGATTATACTGTGGCCTATTGTGGAACATGCTTTGTGTTTTATTACTGTGTATTTTGTCTTACCCTCTAACTTCTGAGGTAAGATCTATCAGTAGGCTGGATCTATTTTGTTTGTTACAGAGAGATTTGATAGCAGAATCAAACATGAAAAATGTTTATGAGTGATCATGGAGAAACACGTTTTTATGGAGGGTAGCATAGGCAGCAGGGAATGGACCCAAATGCAGACAAACAGGGAGGCTCATGAAGATCAATTATTTATTTAAACCAAAAGTTCTTAGAGCTTACAGGCTACAGGTATGCAGACAGGAAGGCAGGAAAACAGGCAGCAGGTAACTGGCAGGTCCAGGTTACAGAAGCTCAAAGGAACATCCAGAAGTCCAGAACATAGAAACTAAGTACATGGCAAGAAGTATGAACTGACAAGTGAACAAAGGAAGGGGGCCGGTATATGTAGGGAGTGACTGATGAGGGACTGAAGTGCAGGTGGGGAGAAGGGCTTAGCGAAGCTCAGGTGAGGGGAATGAGGCGACTGAAGGGCAGATGGGCGTGGCAGGATCTCTAACAGCTGGGGAAAGTCTGAGGGCATCTGGCGGATAAATGAAAAATAGCACTGGGAAAACACACACTTGGCAGAAGAAGAGGGACAGGGAGACAGACTGTGACACACGTTTTTAAGGTGATGGCTCCCCCTGTAGAAGAGTATACTTTGGTACACATTATTTCCTCTTTATTAAATAATATACTTTGTGCATATTTTCTATTTAACAAAAATATTGAGTTTTCCTTGTCCTGTTTTTGACAAATCTAATTGTGGTGCCATTTTACAAAATGTTGACAAAGAGGTTTGGAGTCAGTCCATATCTTTTTATGTTTGTGGAATTTCTCCATACTATTGCTTTGAAAACTAAATAAAATGTAGTTCTAGTATAGTTCAAATAGTTCAAATATGATTTTTTCCCCCAAAAATGTTCAGTATCCATCCAGAATATTTTTGTGTAAATATAATAAAAGAACAAATGACAAATGTTCCAATCCATAGAAGTCACAAGATTATTATTATTACTATTATTATTATTATTATTATTATTATTAAAGAAACCAGACTCTTACTTTATTACTAACACAATATCACCAGTTAAACATATTTTATGCCAATTCATTTCTCTGTGAAGTGATGCCTAAACACATCTCCTCATATTTCTGACATATTTGAATTTGTATATATATTTTCCCTGAATAATATGTTAATTTCTCCTTAGAATATTCTATTGTCAAATGTATCTATAGCTGAGCCACCAGTAGACTTTTTAAAAAGCATCAAAAACCATTGAGTTTTCTCTTGATGTAACAATTCATGTTATTAAATTACCATAAGATGTCCAAAATATAATACCATTATCAAACCATTTTTCAAAGAATAAAATATTGAATATTCCTGTATTCGAAGTGTATTTATTTGCAATTTTATGAAAATTAGATAATGTCAGGTTTCAGGTCAATTTTGCCAACATTGGACCATCTTATCATTTTGTCATTAACCAGTAAGGTATATGCCAAGTTGGCAGGTTTGAGTGTTTTCTGCAAAAAGTGGGCTATTTTGATAAAGAGTGAAGGAGATTTGGTGGATAACTGACCAGATAGATGATCTGGCAACCCTCAAGCTGTAGCTACTATACATTGTCGATTAGCCAACCTGCTACAGTTAGCGGCTGTTAGATGGATGAAAGTTGGCAAAATGAAAAGAAGCGGTTGGTATTTATCTTTTTATCTTTTTTAGTAATCAAATTTACTCATTTGATTTTATATTTAAATTTCACGTGGAATGTCCTAGCTAGTTTGAGTCCATTTCTCAACATGTTTGCAGCAGCTATTTACCGCAACACAGGCAGGTGGTGCTGCAGGGTCTCAGGTGAGTTCTAATGTCACAGTGAACTGGTTGTAACTTCACAAGTTGATTGAAAACAAATAAGCCTACAAATGGAAGTTTTAGTAATTGTTTAATGGAAAGTGTCAGTTCATTAGGGAGGCTTACTTTGTCTCTATCATGCTGTGATTTTACACCCACTTAAGATTATAAAATGTTTCAGCAAAGACACATTCTTTTTAATTTGACATGTTTGTGTTCTGATAATTAGGAAGATTGTACTTAATTATATATGAATGGATAATTATATAAACATTATTCTGACAGTGCATTAATAACTGACACCACCTTCAACATAAATCTGACTGAGTTAGGGTTGGAGCAAAGAGCACATTATTCCATGTTTTACTTTACTGTAGTTCTTGTAATATCTGTCAGGTTGATGGCTTGCACGTTAATAGTTTTGAACCTTGCTTTATTTAAAAATTCCATTTACATTTGCATCATTTGGATGATTTGGCTCAGGAAGATGTCACACTCTGTCCCACACCACTGTCCTGTCACATGATATTGATACTGGTGACCCTGCTAAACGTGCACTTCTCCAGCTGGAGGTCACCTGTTTCCCGGAAATGGGATTAGCTGTCCCTGTGACCTGTGCGTGGAGTTCTCCATGTCTGCTTGTGCCCAAACCTGACAAAAGGCCATGTTTTTGCACAGACTTTCAAAAAGTAAATGGAGTAACAAAAGCTGACTTGTATCCTCTACCCCAAATGGAGGATTGTGTGGACAGATTTGGTTCAGCTAAATTTGTCATCAAACTTGGATCCGCTAAAGAGTTATTGGAAAGTCCCTTTAACTTCTTGTGTGTCTGAGATTTCCGCCTTTGTCACCCCCGACAACCTTCTACAGTACACAGTCATGCCATTTGCTGGAGGTGGATGCCAGTGCCAGGGGGAGCGGTGCTGTCCCCTCTCTCTCTCTCCCCTCTCCCACCTCTCTCTTTCTCTCTTAACACATGTTAAAAGTGAGTTTTTCATTGCCACTGTTGCCAAGGGCTTGCTCATGGTGGGAATTCTTGGGTCTCTGTAAATAATATTTTATGTGTATGAGTATGTGCTATACCTGCTCTATATGAAAAGTGCCCTGAGATAACTTCTGTTATGATTTGGCTCTATATAAATAAAATTGAACTGAATTTAATGGAATTGCTGCAAGAGTATTGATCACCCAATTTGCTACTCTGAAAAAGCGCTGCAGCACTTTGAAGTTTATGTAGGCTCAAGTTCATTGTTCATTGCTGTGTACACAGATCACAACCCTCTTGTTTTTTGGCACAAAAGAGAAGTTTTCATTTAATGAGTAAATGGCTAGTTACTAAGAAGATGTATGATAAACATTACTCTTACTCTTTGGTAGCCTTAAGTCTTTTTCAACTGTCTATTAAAATGCTTCTTCTTTTTGTGAGAGCCATCGTGGAAAATTAACTCTGACAATGGATGATACTTGTTTTGATTCTGGTGGTAACTCTGAGTTTGAGGTAATTTAAGAACAACTCATCTCTCAGACTGTCTGGCAATATTTGAATAAATAACAATGTCATAGCCAAAGTGAACTATGTACCACTCCCAGTTCTCTCTTTCTGAACAAACCTGATTCACTGCCACAACAAAGGCTGAGACCAGCTGATTGTAAAATGCTATTGTGAAATTGAATAGGTAGGGTTGAATAGGGTTTGACATCACCAAGGCTTTAATTAAAGCTCCTGACATTAAACATGCCATGACACACCCACCAAAATTGCAAAACATCACACAAGAGACAATTTAGATGCTTCAAATATTTTGTATTCTGATCATTGCAAAGTTTCTGACAGACATTGTACAAACTGAAAGAACTCTCACAGAATACAGCTATGAATGATTACATAAATACACTGTATAAATAAGGAAATTGACAGTGCATTGTTTTGAAACCTAAGCATGAATTTTACATTTGGAGAGTACAGAAACGTTTAGTTAATTTTAAGGTCAAAGTAAAACAACAGCAGTTTGAATAATCTTTGCTTGTGCAAATTACATGAAGACTCATTTCACAGTCCAGTTTGAAATCTAGCTTTCATATTTCACAATCTGCATGTTTCAAAATAAACTGCATTCAGACAATGGTGAGAGTGATTTTATGGTTTTAATTTGCAGTGTGGCTGATTTTACTTGTTTGATGAACAAGACTAAAGAAAGCAGCATTAGTAATTGACTCTAAGTTAAATATTGCTATAGCATAGTGCTCAGTGAAGAAAGATGCATTTGTACATTAATAGTGCAATAGTGCAATTATTTTCTGACATCCCAGGGCTTAATAGAAAGTGTTGCTATATTGTTGGCTTATTATTCTAGTGATGATTCAATGGACCAGGCGCTTGAAGTTGGCTGTCATTCTGTTCCCACACAGAAACGTGTTCAGTTCGATAGACATACCTAATCCACTATCATTGATGTGTCCGTCAGTGCAACAATGAATTTGATAGATGATCCGAAACTGGACAATACCGAAGACAATTATGAATCTTGGATTTTTACTGACAACAAAGTCCTTTTTCATACCAGTGATGGCAGTCATGTTCTGATGGCAATTCAAATGGAAATCAGCACTGATGCTATTGCTGGCTTGACAGTAGCCATGACAACAGTACCAGGCAGGATGCGGTGACGAGACTGATCTTGTGGCTTATTCCACTTGAAGCTGTAAATAAGGAGAAAAGGAAACAAAACATTAGTTTAATAAACAGTTGTGCAACTTTTCGATATTTTTTATCAAGTAGCACACAATATTGCTTACATATGCCATTCACGTAGATGGAGCTGCCTTCAATGTCAAAACTGGTGACGTTTGAAGCTGCACTCATCAAAACACTCGCAATCTGAGTGTTATTAGGAACAGATGTGCTTTCAAAGCTAAGGTTCATGTCATTGATTATTGATCCATTTCTGCAGAAGGAGAAACAAAAAATATTGTTTGAAATATCAGATTTAGGCCACTACTCTTAAATTGTAACACCATAAGTCTTAAGAAATTACCTGAATGACACCACGTCCAAGGACTTGAAAGAGGTAGGAAATGCTCTTTGGAACATAGGTTGAAGCTGCAGAAACAGAAAACAAATTGTATTTAAACACTTTTTGCCTTACACTGAACTGTGTGTGTATGAGATAAGTTGTACAGCGAGCTGGAGGTGTAGTTTTATTTGTTTTGATATATTCCTGTTGATGTCTCTGTCATCAATTCTATGACTGTCTAGCAAGCATGAAGATGAATGTTTCCTAATTTTCCTGTTTGCATTTTTCTTGTGTTTTCTGTGCTTTCTGTAATGCATAAAGCAAATTGAGGCATAGAGACAGACAGACAGGAGGGGAAAAATTATGGGCACTCCTGGGTTTAAAGAATAGATTAACTATTAACCTTTTACACTAACATTAAGTTTCTACATGTGTATTTCTGGGTAGTGTTCACATGTTTTCAACTTGTATTTGTTCCCTTTCCTGGTGGGGAAATGTTCTACTTAGGAAATTGTCCAGGACCATTTTCAAGTTTATATAACATGTTTTATCATATACAGTATAAGTACTGAAGTTTAGCATGCCTTAATGCTCATTCTTCTTAGTGCTTGGAACTTGCCAAATGCTTCATTGTAATAAGATGAGCAGCAGCCCATGGTAGTACATTTAAATTCTTATTGTATGTGTGACTCAGAAATGTCTTGCATTTTATTGTAGAGATAATGTACCACCAACATCCTATAAAAATATATTTTCAAGATGTAGCATCACTGAGGAAATGGAAGAATAATTGTTAAGCCTATTGAAGGTTATTGACATCTTATGACACTTGTTTTTAATGATAACGTTGATAACACTTATATATGTTGTGTTACTTATACAGCCTGCAATTTACAGTGTAAATTCCTTGTATGAATCAGGTACCAATAAAGTACTTACTGCAGTGTATCTTCTTGGTACCCAATTCATACAACACAATTACGCTGTAAATCAGGGGCTGTATTATAAAGTGTTACCATAACATTTCAGTTCTTTGTGTGGGGGCTTGAGCTCTCTGATAAATAATTCAGTAGGTGTACCAGCAGATTTTATTCCAAGGGTGAGATTTACCTGTGTCTTTATCATTGAAGCTCGATTTGTGAAAGCCGCAGATGATGGATTCAGCAGGTCACTTGTAAATGTGTATAGACGAGATCTAAAAGTCACACTTATTGTAATGAGTGCTACAGTTGAAGGTGCAACAGTTGTAGGTGCGGCAGTTGTAGGTGCTGCAGTTGTTGGTACAACAGTCGTAGGTGTGGCAGTTGTAGATGCAGCAGTTACAGGTGCAGCAGTTTCAGGTGCGGCAGTTGCAGTGGCAGCTGGAACTGGACCGTCTGTAAAATTATGTTTTTAAAAGTATAAGTAAATAAGTATCCATGCCCAATCAAAAATGATTTCTTTATCCTTGTTTGAAGTGGAACTGACTTTGGAGCCACTTTCACAGACTGTTAACGGCCATCATAAAAGGTTTAGGAAGAGTTGGCTTTGTAGATTTTTTGCATCTTATCCAGTTCTAAAGTTGATAATTTTAAAAAAAGTTAAAAACAAATAATTTACAAAACAAGCATTCTGGCTGAATACAGGGTAGCTTAGAGAATACCTCATCCTGCCCCACAAGCCGCTGTTGAATGGATGGATTGGACTGTACAACACTGATAAACTTAGCTGTAGTAACATTATTTTGTTGTTGACTTATTTAAAACCAGAGCATGAACATAATGTTGTTTCAAATGTTTTACATACTGATTAGAGTGAAACATTGTGCTGTGTCTACTTACCCAATGTTATGACTGAGGTGGGATTTATGCTTATGTTGAAGCTATTGTTGGAATTATTTACAGCTTCAGCAAAGACTTGAGCAATGATATTATTCTGTGGGAGTTCTGCAGTAGGAGTAGTCCGATTGAACACAATCCCCATTTCTACCAGAGTTCCGTCCACTCGTGTTTGAGGTGCACCAGGGCTATATTATGAAACAAAATGGGACAAGAAACGATTCTGTTGCTTTGTGTCATGTACCAATTTTAAGACTGTATTACTGAATATCACGCAACGTCAGTGAACCACTGTTAGAAAAATGTTTTTACCTGAACTGTATCACAAAGCAGTGGTCAAACTGACTACCAAATCTTCCTCTGTATATGACAGTGCACTGCAAAAAGAAAAGAACATTGAAAGACCTTGAGTAGCTTTCAAGCACAATTGTCTTTGAATTTAAACGGAAATGCAAATTTCACCAAAATTAATTTTCAATTTAACAGATTTGTCAGCTTAAATATTCTGTCCAATCACTCATTCACAACACCGACACAGTCAATAAAAAATGAAATCAATTTGAAATTTTACTCACCGTTGATACAACTCGTTGTTCAAGATCTTTGTATTGACTGCTGTTGGGATCAGTGAGTTTATCTGAAAACGGTTCTCCAGGCAGATCTGCTGAGATAGTATAAATAGATTCAGCAGTGGCAGTTGTTGCCGCAACTGCTGTTACAACAGGCATTGTTGTGGCAGCTGTTGTTGTTAAAACAAGTGATGTTGCTGCAGCAGATGTTGTTACAACAGGTGTTGTTGTAGCAACTATTGTTGTCATAGCAGGCGCTGTTGCAGCAGCTGTCATTGTCACAGCAAGTGTTGTTGCAGCAGCTGTTGTTGTTGCCGCAGATGTTGTTACAGTAGGTGTTGTTACGGCAGTTGTAGTTGCAGCAGGTGTTGTTGCAGCGGTCGTTGTCACAGACAGTGTTGTTGTTTCTGCAAGAGTTGTTGTCGTAGGAGTTGTTGTAGAAGCTGTTGTTGCAGCAGGTGTTGTTGTAGCAGCTGTCGTCACAATAAGTGTTGTTGCAACAGCTGGGGTTGCTGCCTCAGTTGATGTTGTTGCAACTATTGTTGCCTCAGCTGTTGTTGTTGCTGCAGTTGTTGTTACTGCAGCTGTTGTTGCCTCAGTTGTTGTTGGTGAAGCTGTCGTTGTTGCCTCTGTTGTTGTTGCAGCAGCTGTTGTTGCCTCAGTAGTTGTTGGTGAAGCTGTTGTTGTTGCCTCTGTTGTTGTTGCAACAAGCGTTGTTGTTTCAGCAGGCGTTGTTTGAGCAGGCGTTGTTGTTTCAGCTGTTGTTGTTATTTCAGCAAGCGTTGTTGTTGCAGCAGACGTTGTTGCAGCAAGTGTTGTTGTTTCAGCTGTTGTTGTTACAGCAGCTGTTGTTGCCTCAGTTGTTGTTGGTGAAGGTGTTGTTGATGCAGCAGACGTTGTTGCAGCAAGTGTTGTTGTTTCAGCAGGCGTTATTTCCACTGTTGTTGATGCCACAGTTGTTATTGCAGAAACTGTGGTTGTTGCCTCAGGTGTTGTTGTTGCAGCAGACGTTGTTGCAGCAAGTGTTGTTGTTTCAGCTGTTGTTGTT
>VMKM01004084.1:0-22867 GCA_008360985.2 Macquaria ambigua | reverse complement strand
TCCTCATTTCCTTTCCTCTCCTGTTTTCTCCCCTTCTTCCCTACCTTCCCCTCCTTCCTCTCCTAAACTTATTTACTCTCCTCTCCTCTGTCCTCATTTCCTTTTCTCTCCTGTTTTGGAGGTGCAAGAGATTGTCTGCTGTTTTGATTGCCAGTCTCTCTCTCTGTGTATCTCTCTATCTAGATCTTACACTCTTGAGTCTTGCAAATGTGCACAAAAACAAAAAGATGTCTGTGCAGGCTCATATGTGCAAGATTTTAAGAAACCACTAAAACATCCTTCACTTACAGATATTAAGTTATCTAAAAAATAACGAAAGTAGATGTGTGAAATAAGCGATGGGTGGACAGACTACTGTGGATGGATAGATGGATGGATGAGCAGGTGAAGGTTTAATTTCCATATTGAAGAAGTCACAATAAAAGGCAGCAGCTGCTGCTTTTTGAAAGCGGCACCACAGTGTCATTGGTGTGTGTGCGTGTGTGTGTGTGTGTTTAAGCAACATTAAAAAGAGCAAAAAAAGAAAACAGGTAGGAGGGGAGCAAGCTTAACTGCTACCTTTTACACCTGTCAGGAGCCAACTCAACTGTGTTTATACAATATTTATATCTGACACACACACACACAAAGAAAAAGAGAGAAACAGGCGGCGGTTGCAAACAAGCGGTTCAACAACCTAGCTGCAATTTTGTGTAAATTTCGTCTTAAAGAAACACACACACACACACACACAGCCAGAGTTGTGTATATTGTGCAGCTATCATATAGTTGCTGTCAAAGCCACCGCCAATTATGACCATTAGGAGTCCCATCATGTCACTAGCTGTCCCTGTGCCGCCACCCCCCCGCGCCTCCCTCCACCTCCCTCTCAGAGACCAGACCCTATAATCTAACCTCACTTTGCTCCCATCACACACACAGAAACACACACACACACACACACACACACACACACACACACACACACAGAGTGTTTTATCTTTTCCTTCTTTCTTCCCATGTCATTTTTTTTTCAGACAGAGGCAAATGGATGTTTAAGGTATAGAAAGAGAGAAAGAAACTTCATCCCTGTTCAAATAAACAGTAAGGTACTGATGGAGAAATCAAATCCTTTGTTTCTGCCTTCTGGTTTTTATTTCACATAAAAATATTAGTGAGGTCGACTGATACAGACAGAGACAAGTGCTTGATGGGTTTATCTTTCATTTCATTCTACCTTTCTGCCTTTCATTTTCCTCCTTTTCCTGTTTCACTTTTACTCTTTTCCCCCCCATCTCCATCCAGTGACAGCAGCACAGGTACCTCGGTGATGTTTGCATCATGTGCACTGGATTGAAAAGGAAATGGCCATTAAAGTACAGGTAGCAGAGGGAGAGGTGCCCTGCGTTTCACACACTCTGGACGCGCCTGTGCTATATACGTTAGGACCTGTCATTGAGGGAGATATACACATTTCCTGTGGGTCAGAACGTGTGTTTAGACAGAGTCAGGCTGTGTTTGTGTAGGTGTGTGTGTGAGTGTGTGTTGTACAGGAAGCCATTATCCCGGTAGCCAGGGGCTAGACAGTGGTTAAGCCACCTGTTTCAGTTAACAGGTATCTCTTTCTTTATGAGTCTAAGTAGTCTGTTTGGAGAGAGACAGTGTGTGTGAGTAGCTTCTGTTCTAAAGAGTTCCTGTAGTGGTGTGTGTATGTGTGTGTGTGTGTGTGTGTGTGTGTGTGTGTGTGTCAGCCTGTTTTCTACAGTTGCATAGTGACCATGATGGTAAATACACCATGTAACTGTCTATTGACTGCTAAAAAGAAAAAAACACACAGCATATGAACAAGTAATGCTAATATCTAAAATATATTATATTGAATAACAGAAAATGTGATTTTCACCCTGAAAAATCATTACAATACTTTAAAAAAAAATTAAATATTTGTTGACGACCATTTCCGAACTCACACAACTCAAGCACAACTCTCCGTGGGGTGATGTCTCCACGTACTAACACACAGCACTTTCTTTGTCTGCTGTGCTGCAGCTCTAACGGCAGCGTCGCTGGTGCTGGCAGAGTCACCAACATGTTGCTGCTGCTGCTGCAGTGCCAGGAGCCGACACTTCCCTGCTCTCTGAAGTGTTTCAACAGCCAGAGCGGGACCCAAACTGGGGTCACCGCAAGATTTAATTGGGTGCCCGAACTATTCTGGAGGTGTTTGAGTGTCCTGGGAAAAAAAAAAAATCACATTTGACATTTATGAACAGCAAATTGCCTTCTGGTTACAACATTCTCAAAAAATTGTTTTCCAGAAAGGGTTTACTTCAAAAAACAACAGGAGAGGGATGAAAAAGTATCATGTTTAAGTGTCACAGCAAGTGGTAATAGCTCCAACACACACACACACACACACACACACACAGGTGCAGCACCCTGTAGTGTCCCAATGTGTGTCATTAGACCTATCAGGGCCACTCTAGAAGGATTAGAGGACTGTTAGAAGAACAAGGCTTCACACACACATACACACAAACAGAGTGACAGCTCACCACTGGGTTGTCTACACACTGCTGGACACCAAATCCCTGCTCATATGTGTGTGTGAGAGAGAGAGCACGTGCCAGCATCTGGTGTATCATGCTGTGAGCACTGAGCAAAGATATCAGTGTACCGCTGAGCCCCCTTACAGAGCTAATCCATCACACACACGGGCACACACACACTCACACACAAACATACATACATGCAGTGCAAAAGCACAGCGTACATTTTGGCTGTACACTACACTCATTTTTTCCCTTACATTTTTATCCTTTTATATTTTAGTGCAAAAGCCAACCGTTGAAACATTACACGCAGACAACACAACAGAAATGCATTAGCAGCTTTCTGAAAACTGCGCTGCCATATGTTAACAAATTAACAGTGCAAAAAAAGAGAATTAAAAAACGCTGAGAGGAATGGAAATTACAAGGCGAAAAGAGAAAGAAGCAGGAACTTAAAGAGAAAAGAAGAGGGGACAAAGGGAGCTCTCTTAACTTTCTATTGATGCTGCTTGTTTGAATAAAATCTATCACAGATGGTTCTTTAAATATAGAGGAGTGGAGTCACCCACCCAACATATGCACTGACAGTCTGTCTGTCTTTATTCACCCTTTTTTTTAACTCCACCTTTGTCGAGTGGGGCTTCCCAACCACTTTGGGAGGGGAAGAGGAGGATGAGAAGGATGGAGAGATGGGGAATGAAGAGGAGGACAGAAGGAGGGGTAAGGAGAAAGGCTGGAGGGATGGTGTAGAGGTGATGGAGGAGGGTGTAAATGCAGCAGCAGTGAGTGAGTCAGTCAATGGTTTGGAGAAGAAGTCAACACAAAAGGAGTTGATGTGTGTGGCTCTTTTCAAGGCTGGTGTTTTTGTATGTGTGCGTTGGTAATGTGTGTGTGTGTGTGTGTGTGTGTGTGTGTTGGTGGGGGAAACTATCCCTTTTTCAGGGGTAGTTTGGGGTCGGGGGGGTTGACAATGGGGTGGAGGGTTGGGTGCATTAAGCTCCCTTATAGCAAGCTGAGCGCAGTCACCGAGCCAAGGGGCTGGTCATTTCGCTGTTTTCACTGAGGGGGAAAAAGGGGGGGGGTCTCTGTGGTGACAATTTCCACCTCTTCTTTTCTCCAACCATTCTTCTTGAGGCTTTTCTTCAGGGTTAATACAGCCTGCACCGGAGAATGGGATGGGGTGGCTTGGTGGAGGGGAGCGCTTTAAGGCCAAAACTAAACCCCTCCAACCCCGAAGGCTTTTATTACTATCAAGAACTGTTGGAGCACTTCAACTACGGGGACGTTAGACTGAGAGAGACACGAAGGAAAGGAGGGCTTGATATATTTTGTTCTTTTCCTTTTGTTAACACTTGGTATAGAGTATGAGATGAAAGAGATGCAGGATGTAACATAGCAAAGTAAACAAGACAAAAACAAAAGCTGAAAAACACTAAGGAATGATCAATTAGCTACTGTTGCTATGTCGGACACTTTCTGTCAACAACAAGGCAGCGTCATTTCCCTGGAACACCTACTACAATCTAATAACCCAGATAATTTGTGAGAGACGTGTAATATATGGTCCAAGAGCCAACAGCAAGGGCTCCAACTAAATGATTTATTCCAGATATAACACCTGCAAAAATGAACAAAAAAATTAACTTAAGACTTAAAGTTATTCCGCTCAAAAAGTGAAGAAGCCCTGTCATGCAGGAGAGACAGACGATAAATTGACATTGCTCCTCAACTATGGAGCCTCAAAACTGACAGAATGTAGTAAAGGTCATCAGACAAGCCAAATATATAACTGAACACATCAATAAATTGTCAGTTAAATAACTAAAATGGGGTGTAAAATTAAATATACAGTTTCCTTTTACCACCAAACAATTTAAAGCATGGTACTACTGCTAGCATCACTGTATAAACTCTTGTAACAGAAGCTAAAGCTTTAGCTGGCAAGCCAATGCTAACAAAGTTAACTAGCTAACGCTAATTATAAGTTTGCTTAGTTTATCTTTATGAGAAAAGAGACATTAAATCGTACACTTATAATCTAATATATAATATAAAGAAGCATGGTGTCTGTGTACTCCCAGGAGCATTCACTCGCTAACTTTGCTAGCGCTAGCATGCTGGCTGAAATGCTTTAGATTTTATACAGTGATGGGGGCTTGACATTTTTGGTGAATATATTGAAATAGTATCTAATGCTGCATGCAGCTCAGGTAGAGTCAGTTGGAGCTTAAGTTAACAAAGTAGTATCTTAAGCTAATGTCTAGCTAATATTTTCTCTGCCAGCAACCTGTTTATTCCTGAGGAGTATCTAATCTTAATCAAACAGCAGACTTAAGATGCATTAATGGTAGTGTGATAAAACTCACTCCCATTAAAAAAAAAAGTAAAATGTTGCTTGTAAATAGTAAAAGTTACCTTGAACAGTTCGGGCAACTCGTTGCGCTAATGTTTCGGAATGTACGTGCGCCTGTGGAGCACTGGTGGAAGAGAAGAGAGTAACAAAAGAAAGAGGGACGCAACAACAGTGAGAGACAGAGAGAAAGGGGAAGAGGAAAGGATGAAAGCTGTCTCCACTTTAAAGTGGATTAGGGGCACACAGCGCTGAAACAATGGGAGGTGAAAAATCAAATTAGGCCTCCCGAAACATCAAACGATGGAGGCCAGGAATAGCTAAGCTTCCTCTGTCGCTAATCTGTTGACTCAATGTGAACGATACATGCTGCTATTCACTGCTGAAGACAAGCTGTTCTGCTTCTCTTCGCCTCTGTGTACTGTGTTTGACTTCTTTTCTCATCTTTTTTTTTTCCTGCTTTTTGCTTCTGTCCACTCTTGAGTGTTTGGCTTCAAAGGCCTCAGTGCTGAGGTACGGTTGAAGTCACGCTAGCAAATGTTGACTGCAGAAGACAATATTATGTGGTTACTGGGGAAAAATTGCCTTCACTGGACTATCTGTCCTGCGTGGTCTTCTCCTGTTTTGTTCTTTCCTGTCCGGTCTTTTCTTCCGTCCTGCTCTGCTCTTTTCTGTTCCATTTTGTGCTCATTTGCTCTCCTCACTTCTGTTCTGTGCTTTGCTTCCCTGCTGTCATTTGTTCTTTTCAGCCTTCCTCATTGTACATATTCCATATTTATATTCTCTACCCTGTCATCTTGTTTTTTCTCATCTCCTCCTGTCAGTTGTGCTTTTCACCCCCTGTGATCTGACTTCAGAGGAATGAAACGTACATAAAAAAATACATATAAAGTTCATACAAAAAACACAGATCTGAGTTCTGTGGCCTATAGCATGTCTTGGGCTGAATACCACTCAGGGGGGACAAAAGAGGCAACCTGCAATACCAAGACAGGCAACATAAAACCTGGAAACAAAAGAAAAATAATGATGTCCTAACTTTGAACGCAAGGCATCTGTACCTCTGGTTCTGCCACTCTTTTTGTTTTTTTAATCCTATGCCTACAGTTTGTTTACTCCATGTCATATGTACTTTTCCTCTCATTCTTCCAAAACCAAATTCTATTTTTAATCCACCATTATTCCTGAAATAAGTTAAACTATCCCCTTTTGTTATTAGCTGGTGTGTATCCAGGATCATGGCCCTTCATTGCACACTCACTGTCTACATCTGGATGTCTATGGCACTCGAGTTTCCTTACAAAATGACTTTCTCTCCCTCTCTACCCCTCCCACAGTTCCCAGTAAAGAAGAAGAATGCCCCAGCAGCGATGCATGTTCCATTGTTCACGCTCTGCCTCCAATTTGCTCTCCACATTCTGCGGCCTCGGCCGAGACGTTACGCTGGCTTAAGGGACAAATCGCACACACAAAAAGGGAGAGAAAGAGAGAAAGACAGAGGTGGTGGTGGTGGTGGGGTGGCGAGGAAAAGATATGGAGAGACGAGAAGGGGGGGGACTAACCCTCTTCACAGCAATGCAATTATGGTCTGCATTTGAACCCGGCGGGGTTTTGTGGCAGCCTCTCTTGCTCTTTCTCTCTCCGTCACTCTCTGTACTTTAGCGGTGAAGCTAATAGCCATAGCCGCAGCAATTTCTACGGTACATGACATTAACATGGTAGCGTGTCGCCGACAAAGGGAGGCATTCAAAGGGACTTAGAAAAGAGCAGCGGTTTCGCCTGGTTAAGTAGGCCTCAACCTGCCAAGACAGCAAGACCGACAGACAGCTAGTGTGTTTATTACCAGAGCCACCTAGGGAGAGGAGAGGAGAGGATGAGCGAACAGAGAGCAAAAGTCAAATTAGTCAGTCAGACAGAGAAAAGCAATAACATCCTATTTGCCACAGTGTCCATGCTCTTCCCCTTTAGCTCTGTTACAAGTGGCGCTTTAAATATGCACCACTCAAAAGTAGGAAGCAGCCGCATGAGTCCCCCAGCCAAGTCCAAAAAGAATGCAGACACTTAAAATGACGCTATAAAACAACACTATACGGGGAATAGCACACCAAATAGGATTGGGTTTCATTTTACATACGAGTAAAATTCAACACATAACTGGGGACCACCAACTAGGACAGCTGCTCTCTCTGCTAGCTCTAAGAGTGTTCATAGAAGCAGAAATATACGGTGGAAGTCGCCATGTGAATGAATGTCTATGTGCTAGTGTGTGTGTGTGTGTGTGAGAAACAGGTGGCCAATTTTATAATTTGACATACAGTAGCAATGATTTTTTTTTCACCCTGACTAATTGGAGTGGGCATGTGTTTGCCTTAATGCCAGATTCTCCACGGGCCTTGAGATGAAAATACAATGAGACACATTGTGCCACTGTATGATAATCCCTCGCACACAAGCGTACTGTACATGTTACAGAAAATTTCAGCAAGTGTACTCATTATCTAAGCTCAATCCAAATATTATGTCTTGCATGTTGCTGTTGTATACGGCACTTCTTGCAACATAACAAGGGATGAACAGCTGTTTAAGTGGTTGCCATTGTGGTTATTGAGAAATGCTGTTTTTGTCTATAGCATGTCTCTGTAAAAAGTTTGATTAAAGACTACATTTGTCTCACATTTTGCCCCCGAACAACTTATCTTTTTCACTTTCCCGTTAAAATCATCTTACTATAATATTCCTATATTGTGTCTATGGAGCCCAGCAGCTACCTTATTGTGCTTTATGGCATATCAGTTATTACTGTGATATTCCTATAAGGATTTATAGTTTTCTGTGAACTTTGTATAGCATCTTTCTAATGATTTATTGCAGGATTACTAAACTTAGGTCTATATTTGCATCGGTAATGGGTTTCATCTTTGAGACACACACATATTATACACACACACTCGGTGCAGGATGTGTGAGGTTAAAATGGGGTGAGATGAGCAGAAGGCAGAGTTAGTCAGTGGCCGTGGGTTTTGACACAAAAGACGTTTCCAAAAGAGAAAGTTGGGAGGCACAAAGAGAGAAAGAAACGAAGGAGCAAAACGGCTGCCTGGACACAGAGGAGGAGGAGGAGGAGGAGGAGGAGGCTAAAAGTGAGGGTAAACTCCCACATTCATACACACACACAACAAGGGAACCCCCGCTCCATTCAAAAGACCATCTGTGGCTTGAAATGGATGAGTGTTGTGTGTGTGTGTGTGTGTGTGTGTGTGTGTTCAAAAACATTTCTGTTTTAATTCTTGTGCCTCCCGAGCGGGCGGAGCAGAGAGGGGAGGAAGGGAGGAGGAGAGGGAGGCAGGCGCAAAAGGTCCTGCTTCAGCGTCCTACCACTTTCTTTAAAAAAAAAAGGGGGGGGGGGGGGACCGTAAACAAATGAATGAGAGATACAGGGAGGGAGTGTGTGTGAGAGAGAGTCTGTGTGTGTGTGAGGGCCCCTATAACATAGGGCCATCTACACAAACCAAATTACACGGGGCAAGCTGGACAGACACAGCTATTTTGTTAACAAAACCACTCTGAAATCTGGCATTAGGGACACACAGAGTGACTAACTGGGACAGACGTTAAGGGCCCGTTTAGGAAATCCACCATGTCCCACTTGTTAGAAAAATACACGGCCAATGCTTTTAATGCCAAATTAGCCTAAAATCATTTTCAGCAATTTCTTTGCTACAAAATTGTCCGATTTATTTAATAAAATCTGAGATGTACAGACCTAAACATGTGAGTTATCCTCAATATATATAGTATAACATTCCTTTCTTTGATTTTGTACTTTATGGTGTTTGATTGTATTGCTATAGAGATTTAGAGATGGTCCTTAACAGTGATATTATTTCTTTATCATATATTAGTTGTTCTTAGTAGAAAGTTGTTTTATATGAATGTTGCCATAGAATCATAATGTATCTGGAGGACATCTCTTAATACTTTCTGACTTCCCTGGCCTGTCTGTGGCACTCAGATCCAAGTCCATTTGTTCCTACTGAGAACATTCATCTTTAAAAACAGGTCACAAATATATTGTTTCTTTTTTTTTTTTACTAAAACAGCTGGGCACTGTAGTTTTTGCCAAAAGTCAGTCAAACTGGAATAAATAATGCATTTGTTGGGGACTATTTTAATGTGCGTATTAATACAGGCTAGTTAGTATCTCCAGGACAATGAATGTGGGATCGACTCAAAATAAACTACAGTGCCCAAGTTCATCATAATGAAGGGATATGTCAACTAGTGCAACAGTGTGTTTCACTGATGTGTTTTTAATAGTTTTTAGACAACAATATATCAGGGTTTGGCTGCACAGACAATACTTAAATTGGATCAGTTCATTGCTATTTATCTTTTTGTAGGATTATTGACAATAAGTAAAATATAGAATATTGCCTTCCTTTCTCTGCTATATCCTTTACAGAATATAGCAGTACATTACCACATAATCTTTTCATTTGTATAGAATAACAAAGTAGACTAATCTGTTGTCGTGGGAAGAATTCTATTGATAATTCCTAATATTGATTTTTTCATGATACTACTGTTAGATTTATAATGTTTTAGTTGTTGCATAATGAAAAGATTAATTTAGCATCCTACTGAATTTCTTAGATTATTCTAATGTAAATTCTCTGATAACATAGACACACTCTTTCTGAAAGACCAAAAAAATAACCAAAAAGATGCCCCTCAAAAAGATAGAACTTGTTTTTGTCTTAGCCTGTTGCTGGATCTCTACTGCCCTCCCCTCTCTCTGTTGTTGTCTCCCTCTTTCTCCAGATTGAGTGCCTCCAATTCATCCCATGTCAATTAATTAAGTGCACGCTTTTCTTTAGCCATGCACGCCAATTAGCATGAGATAAATATGCATCAGTCGAATTATCTTGTCTTGTCGTTTACCCCCCCTCCTACCCCCTGCACCTCTGTTCGGATGTTAGCGGTAATTTGCATCATGAGTACTTTTAAATGCGTGTTAATTAGGCCCAGGTATTAGGTCCTACCTTGATATGGGACCTGAGGAACGTGTTCAAGTGCTTTTACAGCCAATGGGAACCTGACATATTTTAATTAAAGGGTATGAATGAGTTGGAGGGGAGGTGTTTGCATATTGTATAGCCATATGGTAAAAGTAAAAGCTTGATTATTTAAATACATCTAATTTTGAATCGTTTCTTTTGTTAATTATTATTACATTTAGGAGGAACCCGTAGATGGAGTAGTAAAAGTGATACTGATATATGATTATTAAAAGCAGCATGTTTGTTAAAGTGTGTTATGTCCAAAATCATTCCAAGGATTTGGGGCCTTTTCAGTCGTACATTTAAAAGCATTGAAGCAGTATAATACTATCGGCCCGCTTGTAAAACTGAAAAATAAATGTGATCCCTTCCCATAACATGATGCCAATGGCCTTCTCCAAACTTCCTGCAAGATAATCAAATAATGGGCCCAGAAGTCGATTTTCTCTAATAGGCGTAGGGGCAATTCAAACGATAGACTTCATAGCATTACATCACTCACGGAGCACTCTGACAAGCCATTTACTGACAATGAATTACCTCACTGCCCATAAAAACTAAACTAATGTGAAATATCACATATTTTAATCAACTTGGAGGAAGGGGGGAAAAAAGTATTGCTCTTCTCAAATATTTGGACCAAGGCCGGACATTTTGGTGGCAAGCCTTAATTAAATTAACGTGGGACCATATTTGATTTGTGCCCATTAAAAACTCCGGGCTTTATGGCATAATTCCTAAAAAGTATCACAAGAGGTTAACGACTCGTAGGAAAGGACCGTGCAGGTTTTTTAATTACGTTTGGACAGTGTTTTATTGTCCAAAACTAAATCCAGGAGAGTGATTTTTCAACAGGTTCTCCATAGTGTGGCTCAGCATTAAATCAAAAGAGGATCATCTAAAGGACACGGGGCTTCATTTAGTGTTTCTGTAAAACTAAGTGAGGAGAGGAAGAGGAGGATGGATTGGGTGTCTGCACCTAATACATTCTCTCTCACACATATACAAGCAGTAGAGGGAGTAGTCTCAATGGGAACTTACTCTTAAAGAAATTAATTATCTCTACAAGAAACTAATAACTTTTTAGAAAGATAGATACTGCAGAAATAAGTTGCTATAGGAGTGTTATAATTATACTCTATCATAATTCACCATGGAGTCACTTTGAGCACCAGACACACAATTCAACCTTTTAGCAATATTATTGGAACATCAGTGAATGCATGCATTTTATACATGACTGCAAATATTTTAAAACATACATATTTCAGCAATTTGAAAATGGATCTTTGAGTTAAAGGCTTGTTATTCTACATTTTTCTTAAAGGATAAAAACCCACAATGTGTTAGTCCGTCTCTCAATACTTTCCGACTTCCCTGGCCTGTCTGTGGCGCTCAAGTCCATTTGTTCCTACTGAGGACATTCATCTTTAAAAACAGGTCACAAATATATTGTTTTTTTTTTTTTTTGAAAAAGGCTAAGTAAATTACCAAAACAGCTGGGCATTGTAGTTTTTGGAAAAAGTCACTCAAACAATCCCTTTGTTGGGAACTATTTTAATGTGCGTATTAATACAGGCTAGTGAGTGTTTACACAGACAATACTTAAATAGGATCAATTCATTGCTATTTTCTGGTCTTTTTGTGGGATTATTGACAATAAGTCAAATATAGAATATTGCCAGACTTTCTTTCTCTGCTGCTACCCTTTAAGGAATATAGCAGTACATTACCACATAACCTTTTCATTTGTATAGAATTACACAGTAGACTAATCTGTTGTCTTGGGAAGAATCCTAAAGAAACAAAGCTTTAAATCATTTTGTTATGACCCAAATTCATCATAAGCCTTCCACTGGATTCTATAGGACTTTCTGAGAGGAAGAGATAGAGGGATAGAGCTTCATGAAGTCAAATAAGGAGCAAAGGATCTCTTGCTGACCGGAGCTGGTTTGCTGAGCACTAAATTCTCTCACGTAACAAAGCCTGAATGGCTGAGAAAAAAACCTGTCGCGTAGTGTCAGTGTGTGTGTGTGTGTGTGTGTGTGTGTGTCTATGAGACCTCTTGTTTCTTGACCTCCGGAGCCCTCAGTCCAAGCTGACCTACTCAGACACAAGCTGACAGGACCTCCCACCCTCTCTCTCTCTCTCTCTCTCTCTCTCTCTCTCTCTCTCTCTCTCTTTCCCCCTCCCTCTCTCTATCAATTATCATTTGTCCAGATTGAGCATGCATCATCTACCTCAACTTTAGGGGACGCACTCACTCAAAATGCAAATTTTCACGCCACCATTTTTCTTGATGAGCTACTTGTCACTTGGTTTGTGTGCGGGAGTGTGTGTGTGTGTGTGTGTGTGTTGGGAAAGCAGGGGGTCTGTCCTGACCATTCACTGAAAGAAAAGCTTGTCAGCATTATCAGCTTTCCCTCTCGAAAAAACAGAGGTCATTTAGTGCCTTGTGCACAGGGAGCTGGTCCCCTGACACTGCAGAGTTAGTGCCTTGCTCAACTGCCAGAACTTAGTTGGATTTTGGCTAAAAACAGGGAACAGAAGCATTTCTTTTTCCCAAATAAAAAGAACAGCTTTAGTCAAATTATTATTATTTTTTTTGCAACTGGAATGGAAGCGTAGAATAAAGGGGAGTGTGTGTGTGACTATAGAAACCCCCTGACATGACATGTGTCACTCACACACATTGCTTCATACCCCACAATAGTTCAATCATCCAAAATCATGAAATCTGTACAGAAGTTACATTAAATGTCAAAAATGTCTTTCAGATTGTAGAAGAAGATGTGAGAAAAAGAGATAGAGAGAGAGGAAACTGGGAGGTGTTGGGTGGACAGAGCAGAGGGGATGGGTCAGTGTGTGTGTGTCTGTGTGTGTGTGTGTGTGTGTGTGTGTGTGTGTGTGTGTGTGTGAAAGGCTGAAAGAGGGGTGCCTGATGGAAGCTGAATGCCACCACCCAGTAGGCCGTGAAATCAGAAACCCTTGCCAACAAGACAGCCACCCGCACACCAGCCATCGCTCAGTGTGTGTGTGTGTGTGTGTGTGGCAGGGCTCCTCTAGGGAAAGCGCAGTCATGCAAGGTATAACCCAACTCCTCCTCCTGCTATCTCCCCGTCCTCCTTTCTCCTCCTGATCTCCACGGCACTTCATGTCCATCTTGCATGTGTGAGTCTGTAGTACAGCTCTGTTATTTCTCAGCTCCTCGCCTACATACACTCTTACTAGCTCGAATCTGAAATGCTGCATTCTTGCCTTACACTAGCCACTCACACATAAGAGCCTTCAGCATGCAGAGAAAGATAAAATAAAATGTTGGTTGTGATAAAAATCACAATCACAGATTTTAAGGTGAAGAAAGCTGCTTGCCCTCCAAAAAAGGCTGTTAGCCACATGCACAGACAAGCTTGAGTGCTTCACCCACTTATAATTATACACAACTTTCTTTACATGCGATCTTACATTTAAAGAATATCTTGCTTGTGTCACTGATCATATTTCACATAAAAATAAGAGAAAAGGCCTCTGAAATGTGCAAAAATCATCACATGAAATGATTCATTGAAACCTGGTGTCTAAAATAGCTCTACTACAGATCCAGTTCATTTAAACACACACAGTGTGTAAAGAGATCAAAGGAAGAGCAAGAACACGCAAAGAGAAAAGGTCGGTGGGTCAAAGCGGTGCTGTAAAAAGAAAAAAACACCTGTTTCTTAATGCTGACTTCTTTTGTTTTCTTTTTTCATTTTCTCAAAGAGAAACAGCGTTTTGCTTGCATGTGAAGTTCCCTTAACTGCCTTTTTTTCCTTCTCTGGTTTTACAAAAAAAAGCAAAGTGTTCTGAAAACGTCCTCCCCCTCCTCCCCCTCCTCTCTGTCTGTCGTTTCTTTTCTCCTTTAACAAACACTCCTCTTTTCTTGGTGTCTCGGTTAGCGGGCCTGATTACCATGCTGCCGGTGACTTTTCCCCTCTTGTCTCACTCTCACTCTTTCTAAAGGGTACTTAATAAAATTCTGAGTCTGGTCTTCATGTTTGTGTGTGTGTGTGTATGAGACAGAAAGAGAGAGTGAGGGAGAGAGAGAAAGACTTTTCTCTTGTTTTGTTTCTCTCTCTTTCTCTAAAGGGTACTTAATAAAATCTGAGTCCTGCGGGGCCGTGTCACAAAAGCACACACACACACACACACACACACACACACACACACATACAGACACACATAAACACAAACGCATGCACATGCACGGCCCTTAATTTCCATTAGAGAAGAGGAATGCAGAGCTTTCACAAACTAGCGTCTGGGGCTGCAGTTCATTCTCACTCCAATCTGCCAAAGTATATAGTTTAGCCAGACAGAGAGGGAGGGAGAGAGAGAGAGAGAGAGAGCAGCTAGACGACAAAATGTTTGTATTTTGCATTTTTAACACATATTTCACTCACTTTCTTGCAGCAGACTGGAGGTGTAAGTTGCATGCTGAACCACGATTGGCTCCAAACTAGTTGTGATGTCACAAAATCCTGCGCGTGCGTACACGTGTTAAACTGAGATTTCAGGTGAGCACAGAGAAACTTTCCCTCTTCAGCGGCTGAATGTGAAAACAGCCTTCTCGTGTCAAACTCTGCACCTACATCACATTGCACAATAAGGCTCAAACATCCAAGTGACAATAAGCAAAACACATTTTTGAGTGGAGGGGGACTTTAATTTGATAGAAATTTTTGTTATTATATACAATAAAAGTTTTATTTCACTGCATGACATAAATGAACTTTAAATGCTCATAGTGATACTAAGAGTCAAGATCAAGCACTCTTAAAGTTAAAATGTGTGTGATACGATTGGTTGCCTATGGAGATTCTTCATTACACATGCAAGGAGAAAAAGATTTGGTACATGAGAAAATTTCAGGGGGATCATGTACTGGCACATGTTTCCCAGACCGGGCAGAATGAAGAAAAATGTTTATTCTGTAGCTCTCCAATCATAGGGGGTTAGGGATTCATCTGCAACAACCAAATATGGGCTTTCTTCCTGCTGGAAGACTAATGGCTTTAGTATTAATGAAAGTCTTTCTTTCCCAGGATGAGAAATTAATCAAAGATAGAGAGGGAGAAGGAAGATATTAAAAGTTTAACCAGGGCTAAGTAATTCATTATCCTCTCAGAAAGCATATGACAAAGATAAACTCTTCCAAATTAAGATTTGTTTCTGCTTATACACTGTCCGGACGAGTACATCACAAAAGGCAGGATCATATGTGGAAGAAAGACAGAAGGAAAGGAGGGGGAAAAAAGGAAAGAGAGATAGAAAACAGAAGAATGGTTAGAAGGGTGGAAGGATGGGAGAGGAAGATAAATAGCAAAGGAAAAATGACAAGAATGGAGGAGAAGAGGAAGAAAAGAAGGGAGGAAAATAGCTGGAAGATTGAAAGAGAGAGAAAACTAGATTGGAGAGAAACAAATACCAAAAATAATGACACATGAAGGAAGGAAAACAAATAGGGAAGGGAGCATAAAGA
Organism: Macquaria ambigua; assembly: GCA_008360985.2. Classification (NCBI taxonomy): domain Eukaryota; kingdom Metazoa; phylum Chordata; class Actinopteri; order Centrarchiformes; family Percichthyidae; genus Macquaria; species Macquaria ambigua. The sequence goes on along the minus strand of VMKM01004084.1, from coordinate 7,411 downwards.
AAGAAAGGAGGGAAAGAAGAATAAAGAAAAGAGGAGAGGCAGGTAACAAAAAAAAGAAAGAAAATGAAAACTTAATCGCGAAAAGAAAAAGAGAAGAAATGGTGCGAGATAAGAGAGAAGGGAAATAAAACATGAAAGAAATAAAGAAAAGAAGGAAAAAAGAGATCAGGTAGGAAGAAAAGTAGAAGGGTGGAGACAGCGGAGGAAGAAACTCTCCTCATCTACCATCACCTTCCTCTCCTCTCCCCGCAGACTCTCTTCCTCTCCCCCTCACTCGCTCATTCTCCCCTCACTGTTAAATTATTCAGGGCCACTTCTGCAGCATGCTTGATTAAGTTTTCATTTCTGCAAATTACCATTCGGAAACGCGCCGCGCTACTGAATCACATAACCACTACAAGCGACAAGACTGTTTACCTGCTGTTGTTACAGAGAGAGAGGAAGATATGCAAAGAGAAACAAAGGCAGCATAAATGATTGCGTTATACCTTAATCATTTCTTTGTATTGTTGCGATCATTATGTATTGTAAACCGCTTTGTCAACACCGTTAATTCTTCGACAGTCGTGCCAGTAAAGCATCTTTCAATTGAAATGCAAATTACGACCAGAAAAAGGGAGAACAAAACAGAAATACGGGAAAAAAGACAAATAGATGTAAAGAGAGTGTGAGGTGGAGGCAGAGGCTGCTGTTCTTGTCTCTAATCTACTGTACATACATAGTGATGTACTCTGATTGCACAAACAGTCAATAGGTCCCATTAGGAAGAACAATGAGAGGGAGACCAAACATTTCGCACCCAGTTAAACCCCTATTAGCGTTTGTCCAGCACCAGAAAGCTTCACTGCAACTGAGAAGAATATCTTTACCCGAATGACTGAGATTCAACCTGTTTGCACAAGTGGAATTGTAGTGGCAGATTTGTACACTTTAAGTTAAATATCAAAACTTAAAGCTACACTAATATTTTTTGTAATTAACTTAATAATTATTTAATTTAACAATGGGAAAAAAAAGTGCTTGTGTAATGTGAAAAGTGTCGCTCCTAGTGATAAACCCACAGAGAACAGTCATCCGACTCAGCTACCCTCAGCTCTACAGAGCGTTTTAGCATCTTTTAGCTAATTGTTTTGGTTTTCCAGCCCACAACTTTACTGTTTTCACTCTCATAGCTCTAATCAGCATCGTTTGCAGACGCAGCAGGCAGCTATTTAAAGCTAAAAAGTGTTGGTAAACCCGCTGTACGCTACCTGTCCAGCACCAAACGGTGGACGGACAAAGTTAGTGAGTAGCTTGTGAACATATGGGAGCATTTAGCTGCTAGTGAACCAGATATATCCCCCAGGAGACCAAAGAAGAGCTAAAAGGAGAGTGAATATTGGACTTAACATTCATCAGGTAAACTAAAGCACGACTCCAAATGAATGCTAATGTTGCTCCAAATCTTCTATATGTTCAAATGGACGGTTTGCTAACATGCTCACCAAAATAACATGTCAAAAGTTTGTATGTCTATATTTGAACGTTTTACAGAGCCACCTAGCTGTTTCTCATGACTACTGCCTTCGTCATATTCAGGTTATTATTCTGGTTTAAAGTTACCATAAAGTGCTGTATTTCCATAGTACTTTTTTCTTTCATATTACTCTATAAAGGAAAGAACTTTAAAAGATGCTAGCTGATGTAAAACAAAATTTACGCTCATAGTGAGAGTGAGAAATATGTGCAAAAACAAAAACTTGCACCAACAGAATACATTACGGTCAAGTTTTTTGTACCTATGAACCTACGACATTCCAAATTTTCTGGACATTAGAAACACAGCGAAGGAATCAGCTCCTACCATCATTGAAATTTTACATGACAACTGACAAAGATCACTGAAAAGAATTCTGCCGATTGCATTGAGCACAAGCTCTTTTTTCATCATTTGTTTGAAGAAGACAGCAAGGTGGTCTAATACAGTCCGAGGTCTGAGCAGTAGTCTCCTCAGACCACGGCTTCTGGAGCATCCTGCCTGGCGTCCTGCATGCCTAACAGCCCATCATGACTATGATCAGCAGCTTGAGGGGACCCTCCGGGGCGACGTAAGCGGTAGTTAGGGAAATGACGGTGGTTGGGATGAAGAACATGCATATTTAGGCCTGGGAGAGGCAGTGGGGGGTGTGGGCATGATTTGTGTATGCCTGTGTCTGCAGGTGTACAAGACAGTAGGAACTCCATACACACCGGAGTGTATGGTATGATTAGGGAAGGGCAGGGTCCTAGTAGGGGTGAGGACTATGGCTGTGCGTAATGCATATGTTTATGTGTGTGTTGTCAGTATGCAAGAGTGCCTGTGTTGTGTGTGTGTAACATAGTAGTCTCTGAGGCCCTCTAAGGCAGCAGGTATCCAGCTCTTGTGAATCAACCTAATAAATTCCCCGGAAAACCTGGACTAGACCCCTATGGAAATTACACTGGAATTATTAGCACACACGCAAACAAATATGAGCGCACACACAACACACACTCTGCTAATATTGGTTCACATAGGTAGATTTACAGTTGGGCATGTGTACAGACAGCTAATCAGCAACAGACCACAAAGGGCCCCTATGTTGCTACAAGATAAAGATAAGCATCAGACCACACACACACACACACACACACACACACCTGTAGCTAGCAGATAAGCACTGGCCTTTCATGGTAGAAACAACAGGTTCTGATTTACTACTTTGGATAACTGCAGCAAAATGCCTACTGATTATACTTCCCTCACTGTGTGTGTGTGTGTGTGTGTGTGTGTGTGCGCGCGTGTGTGTGTGGTAGGCAGTTGATTTGTGCGGCCTCTCTGATGAAAGCAATCTGTCACTGGATGGCTACACTTGTGTCAGCCAGTATCATGTACGGCCTGCATCTGTGCGTATTGTTAGTGTTGTGTGTAAAGGTTGCGTTGTAGATTTACGGTCGTCTCCCATGGCAAAACACCCAACACGGTTCCTTCTGTAGCGACTGACAATGGACGGTGGATTAACGGTCCGCCTTCAGCCTTCCTCCTGACTCTTCCTCTCCCTCCCTCCTCCTTTCTCTGCCTCGCTGTTTCTCTCTGCTTGTTAAAATCCGGCTCCTAATTAGCGCTTGTGGAGCCTGGTGATATACTATCTGCTATCTTTCTTACACATGCTGAAGAAAAGGAGACATTTATTTTAGTGCTCTTTGGTCTTTCTCTTTGCTCTTCTGTGTCGCCTGGACAGTGTCCGATTCCTTATCTGCTCAGATCCCTCTCTCACTCTCCTTTGTTCTCCATTTAGCACTTTTGTTCTTTTTATTTCTGCTTGACTGTTGCCATGTCAAATTAGGGCCATGTTCAGACCGACATTAACACTCTGTCCAAATAATGTAGCCTCCTCGTTCATTTCAGTTGGACCATTGCATTGGCACTGCAGGGATCCCATTGAAGACCTCTAAGACGAAGAATGCAGGGTCGTCCAGCAACATTTTTTTGTAATGTCATCCAGCAATACACTACACTGGCAAGAAAAATAAATGGATAAAAAATATGTGAAAGCATGCATTCCTGAGTACTTTAACGTGTGCAGAACCTCTCGTTTTCCTTCGTATGGTGTTTTTGTCCTGCACCTAAACCCAACTAGGGTTGGATGTGCACGCCATCCACCTTCTTTACTTCATATTCCTTTGGGCATCAATAATTTAAGGGATGTCCACAAACCAACCTTGTCTCTACCTTTGAAGCTCTTGATGCAACAGGTCAGGATTATGCAGGAAATCAAATGGATTGCTTTCCAGCACAAATAAATGCTTTGTGGCACAAAGGAGAGAGGATTCGTCCAGTGCAAACAGATCTTTCTGTCAGTGGCAGATGGTGGAAGGAGTGATTTGCCGCAGGAAAAATCACTTCTCACATGTTTGCACTCTTCATGATAGAAGAAAACAAACAGATCCCTTAAAGTTATAATTCATTAGAGTTCAGTTTTGTTTGACTTGGCAACATCTGTGGTTACTGGAAATAATGCTAAGAACGTCCTTGAGTTCTGTTCAAAATGACATATTTATCTATCACTGGGGGAAACTAGAGAAGAAGATGAGCTATGTACCTGTTTACATCCCACTCAAACAAACTGAGAGGATTCATCGCATTACGTTCTTGTAATAAAGAAGACTAAAGAAGCCGGTCAACAAAATGAAAGAATATGGGCACAAATTACGTGCAATGGACACACGCACCAGCTCTTGTCTCACAAATTCTGTCCAGTACATTTCCTGTAACTTCCCTGTGTATGCCATAAAAATAATAGAAAAATAATGAAATAGAAAAGTACCCGTGCACTGGAATCAGGGCTCCTATAAGTTTTATTAGCGATGTTTCGACCCATCACCGGTCACAAGATAGAGATTTTTTTATTTGTTGACATTTGTTTGTTAATCATACAGGTAATCATACACACAGCAGCCTTAATCTTTGCTTTTTCATTCTCTTGTTGTTTTTACTGTGTATATCTGCATCTCTCTCCGTCTTCTCTGCTCTTCTTCTCTCTCCTTCTCCCCTTCTGTCTCTCTCTCTCAGCGCTGAGGCCATAGATCTCTCTAACAGGCACTATCTGCAGCCCTAAGCCCTAATGAGGCATCATAAGGCGAACAGTTTGCAGCAGCGCCGTGCTCCTCTTTTATTTGCCAAACCATATCTCTTCCTCTCCCCCCTCCCGACTGCCCTCTCCTCGTCTCTCAATTGCTCTATCAGTCTGCCCTGCTCACCATATCTCTCCCTCTCTGTCTCTTTCCTGCCCTCGTTCTCTCCATCTCTTCCCTTTCTCTCGCCCTCTCTCTCTCTCTTGTGCTTCCCGCCATTGTGTTTTATCTCTCTTCTCATTCACCCGTTGAGCTCCCCCTCTCCCCTCTCCCCGTCCTGGTGGCTTGAATCATATCTGGCCGTCTACATATGCTAAAGCCTGTGTAATTACAGCAGCTCTTAAATAAAGACACGCTCCTAAAGCTGTCAGCTGGAATCACAGCCAAACAAGGCAGGAGGGGCCTCCCAGCAGCAACAAAGCTGTCATAGATAGCTATGGATTTATCATCAGCAAGGATGAGGGGAGAGGGAAGGAGTGACATTTTTTTTTCACATATTGTCTGAGACATAGCAGAGGGTAAATCCACCTACTCTAAATTTGAATCATGTTTTCATTGGTGGAAAAATGTGAGAAAATGAAATGAGATGGATGGACAAAGAAAAAACTTGATAAAAGCAGGGACAGGGAGTGAGGAAGGCAAACAATCAGTGTGAAAGAATGTTGTGGAAAAAGCTGAAAATTGTGGTTTATATTCAGGTTCAACCCTAGTAAGCATTTCTAAAATAAATTGGAATGTTGTTAACCCTTTGAAGAGATTAATTGGAATAGTCCGTGATGTGTTCTGGAAAAGCAGATGCTTCAAAGTGGGTCAAATAACACTTTGTGAAACCGTCAATATGATAACGTGATCAAAGTCTTTTGTGCAAATTTGTCGAATCAGAACCATTAATGTTTTAAAAGAAATCTTCTAGAAATATTTGTTTTAGAAGCTTGGTGAGGCAGGGACCACTTGCAGACCTGAGCTGTGTCTCAATTTGCGTTTTTTCGTACTTACACTCGCTATTTTAAGTGCATAAGTGCATTCACACTGACAATTATGGCAAAATGCAGTGCACTTCTCACCCTAAATGGTCGCCATCTTGGCTACGTAGCGGAAGGGGAGCGACCACCAACTTTTTTGTTGTTACGGTGAACACTAAACACCGCACTAAAAGTAAAAGCACGTTCATTTTTAATAAAACTGAATTGAAGTCAAGTGAGCAAACAAGCTGGCAGATATTTTGGCGGGTGCAAATATTGGCGATAATGCTCCGCCCGGTTGCAATTGACCATTAAAAAGAAGAAGAAGAAAAAGCGTCAAAATATTGCAATCGTCATTTCCGGTAAGTGCACCACTACCATCAACTCCTGTCGCATAACTGCCTAAAACCATTCCTCTTTTGTGGAGCACTGTATACTCCTCTTCCATTTTGGGTCCTCCGGCTCGCAGTTCCCTCAAAGTTTGGCACTGTCAGGACAGCTTGCTATTGGTCAACGGAGCAAATTCGCAGGTCAGAGTTTACCAAAGTTAAACCCATGAATCACAATCAGATGTGATCATTTTTGTTCTAACACGTTTCATGGGTCACAAGACATGACCTGCCCTCTAATATACCATACAAACCATGTCAAAGAATAACAGGTCTTTTTAAATGTACAGTAGTTCCCTGTGAAGATATCAAGAAAGAATTGAGAGAAGTCTGTATGACCAAATGAGCATCAGAACGATATACCGTGGTAAAATACTGCTCACTTGACCCCAGTTCTTGGCAAGATTGCCTGAAAACACTGCATGCATTATCAATGACAGCTCTTTAAAACAACACAATGTCAGAAAGTCTCCATTCCGTAAAACAATTTCCCCCCCTACCAAACAAAGACATCTATTCAAGCCTAACATGCCTCCGCCGTGTCTTGGTCATAAAGTCCTCCTGTCTGTCAAAATTTAACAGCTAAAGTCAATATTATCCATGCATCCCTGCTTTTAGGGATGAATTTCAAGCGCCCTGCTTCTGTATATCATCTGTCAGTCTGTCTTTGAACCTGGACTGACTACAACTAAATGAGAGATCCATGTGATGGGCTTCTGCTCTGGATGTTGGGCTGCTTGTGCTTCTTCTCCAAGTATTCTATCTCCTTCTTCACTTCCTCTGTTTATTTCACTTCTTCTAGGCTTTTGGTAGCCTTACTATGTTGTCCATGATTGCTTTTTTCTCCTCCTTTTGCCTTCCTCCTTCTCTTTTAGAGACTCGTCATCATCATCCCACCTATCGCACATGTTTTTGCTCACTCTCCTCATTTTTGTCCTGAACTCCTCCACCTAGCCTTTGTCCCCCTTTAGACGTCTTTGTCTTCTCTCATCTCCCTCCATCTCTTCGTCCTCCCACTCCCTTTCCTCCTCATCCTCCTCCTCGTTCTCCCTCCCCTCCTTCCATTTCTCCCTCTCTTTCTGTCTTGACTTCTGTAATTCATCAGCGCAAGCAGCAGTACAGATTGATCAGCCTCTAAAGGCAGTGCTGTGTGTGCTGCTGATGTAGCAGTAACCTCTGCTGAATAGTGAGCAGTGTGTGTGTGTGTGTGTGTGTGTGTGTGTGTGTGTGTGACCGGCACCAGGGGAAAGTGGAGGGGACATTTTTTTTAAAATGTATTAATCGTTGTGGTAACAGGGGATGAGAGTGGTTGAGACAGGCCCATCTTTTGAGAGAGAGACCATATGTGACACATACACACACATGCCTATACACCTAAACACACACACACACACACACACACACACACACACACACACACACACACAC
>VMKM01004083.1:0-22880 GCA_008360985.2 Macquaria ambigua | reverse complement strand
CAGATCAATAAAGATGACAAAAGTGTTTATCCCAGCATACACTTTATAAATAAACTAGTTGTACACTAGTAAAAGTAGGGTGCCTGTGGGTCGCAAAAAGGGTCATGATTTCAGTATCATCCAAAATAGTCAAGTCTACATATAAAACCTTAATCTGCTAATACTTGCCTTTATACTTCCCTGTTAATGACCCTTTATACTTACCTGTAGAGAAAAGAGAAACATCTAAGAAAATGCTTGGTTTTACTTGTCAGACACTTTAAAAAAAGAGAGAAATTATATTACAGTACCACCTTTATATCTGACCTAAACGAAACTTTTGTTCATACAGTTAATAATAATGTACAACACAGGTCCTCTGTGTAAAGCTGGAATCGAACCAGCGACCTTAGGATCCACATCAATCTTCCCTTATCCAACAGAAACAGTATATTTCGGCATTTAAACTAAAATCCCAGCTTTTCGCAGCGGAAGTGTGCTGGGCCCAGAGGCCGATGGATCGAAACCATCCTCTGCTATATGTAAAATTTTTCAACGCACCAGCATCTCCATCCAAAAGTTAGACACTTTCTCTCCATCGTTCTATAGATGCCGCAGTTAAATCCAAAGCATCAAAATTCCTTATCAAGCATGGATTCTCTTTACAAAAGCATGCAGTAAGGTTAATGAGTAAAGTTTCCTTTTTTAAATATGATGAATAACAATTCCACTAGTGTTGGATGGAGGCCATCACTCATCTCAACTGTGATGTCATTTGTTTGTGGTACTAACAAGGTATTACAATTACTCGGACCCTTGTTTCATGTAAACAACACTTAATGGTCAAAGTACCACAACAGGCTGCAACTACAATCTCAAGAGAACAATCAGTGTGTGTTTGTGTACTGTACGCATATATTAACGTGTGAATACAAGAAAGACATACAGAAAGACAAAAAACAATGTGCTTTTGAGTGGGAAAGAGATAGTTATTCATATGTTTGTGTGTTAATTTATGCATTTCTATGCGTGTGCATGTGCACTGTGTGTTTTCTTGTGGAGGTGTGTGTTTCCGAGTCAACATTTTTGTACCTTTAAGCAAGTGTGTGGGTGTTAAGTGTTGTTTATCTCTGATATAACCTCCTGTCTCTCTAGTCTGCTCCAGTTAAAACAGCTGCAGGTAGGATGATACATTATGCTACTGAGATCCTTCATTGTTACCTCTCTTTCCCTCTGTCTCTGTCTGTCTATAAAAGTAAATACTGTACATTTTCAGTTTAGTGTTTTGTCTTTTGATTTCACGCCTCAGCCATCATTAAATGTTGTAGCTGTTTGACAGTCACTTGTTTCATTCAGTCACGTGTCAAAATAATGAGGATCAACTGATAATCTAGCACATTCACACTATGAAACGTCAAATATTAATACAACAGAACAATAATGCAGTTATTAGCGACAAAATCAGCATAGCAGTAAAGAAAAGACCGTTTTCTGCCACTTCAGTTTTCTATCAGTTGTATTTGGCAGATAGCAACAAAGCAAACCAAGCTTGTGAATCGTGTGCCTGTGTATGTATGTGTGTAGACTGAGATAACAGTCAGTAGTTCAAGCAGCAAAGCAAAGACCCCTTCAGTTTCCTCCCACAGACCCCTGTGTACCCAAACGATTTAGCTTGATTCCGAATGCACAATGGTACATTTTGAGCACAGAAAAAAAAAATGTTTTGCACACACAGAATTTATATTTTATAGAGATATGATCACACCAAAAATTTGATTTGAGCAAAAAAACATATATTCTGTGCTCAAAAAATGTGTTTGTGTACCTCCTGTTAGCCACACAAGCAGACAATAACAACCTCACTCGCTCAAACTGACCAAGTGTGTCTCACAGTGTGCTACAATTTCAGTCAATCAGAGAATCTGAGTAGGTCATTTTTGATTGGCTGTCTCCAATTAGATTGCAAGGATTAGTGTCACTTGGGAAATAGATTAAGCACTGGGAGAATGGTGAGGTTGCAACTGAACACAGCAGTGCTTTGAGCTAAATGCTAACATTGGTATGCTAACATGCTGATGTTTAGCAGGTAATGTTTACCATTTTCACCATTGTAGTTTAGTGTGTTAGCATGCTAATATTTGCTAAATGGCACGAAAGGTGAGGCTGACGGGAATGTCATTAGTTTTTGCAGGAATTTGGTCATAAGCCAAAATGTCCACCACTTTAGTCCAAACTGAAATATCTCAACAACTATTGGATTGCCATTGAATTTTGTACAGGCATTCATACAACATTTCACTTTGACCAATACTTTGGTCTATCTACAATTACCATTTCAGCCTCACAGAGCCACGAGCTGGGCTGTAGATTGTGGCAAACATGAATGTACCAAATGTCATGGCAATCCGTCAAATAGTTGTCACATTCTTCTGTGAACCAAAAATGACAACCTGCTGCGGGTGGCAGGGGGGGGACCAACATTTCACTTAATTCATTAAATATTTGTCTATGTATTTTGGTCTGGACCAAAGTGGTGGACATACTGACATTGCCATCCCTAGATCTCTCCTACTAGCGCAAGTAAAAATGTATTTGCGCAATATTTATGAAAGGTATTTATTGTAGACCTGTCAGTCAGTATGATAGGGTCTCCAGAGAATGAATCCAGCCTGAGGGAAAAAGGAACCCTTCCTCACTCCTAGAGTAGTTTTGACCCCTTTACCACAACCAGCATACTGACCTGGACTTACACTAAAGCAAATGCATGCACATACAGGTAGCTGGGTGCTGTGTTCTCCACTGATCAACATGCAATGACTACTGTCAGCCATAGTAATAGACACAAAAAGGTGGTTTCAAACTATGCAAGTAATCAAGAACATTGCGATTGATTTATTGGACGATTGCAAGTGTTGCATTTGAGAAAAATACAATGTAGTGGTCAATCACAACATAATTTACTTCTGTTATGTTTCTTTCTAATAAAGCCCTGTAATTATTTCCCTCCTCAGCCACAGTTCTGGTTAACATGCTCAGTATTTAACCCACCAGCATAAAGCTGATAGGGCCTGATGTTGAATGAACAGCTTCATTAGAGCCAATGATGAAGACTTAAGCTGTGGTGTCACAAGTCATCAGCTTCATGTTGCTGCAGATAAACACTGAAAGGGTACATCTCTATATAATTTTCATCTGCTCACTAAATAATTAGCAGGATGCTGCCATCATGGAAACCTGGTAATTCAAAAATAAAAACGTTTTTATTTTCAGTTGATAGATGAGTCATACGCCTTGCCATTCATGACTCAATTCAAATGTGACCTTGTTGACATAAGATGATTTTTTCACATTCATGTAAAAGATTCTTTATTTATTAATGTGCCTTGAAGGGTTTTAGAGATCAATATATCATTGTGAAGTAAATCACAAAACCATGGTATAATCACCGTAAACAGCGGATCACACACCAAATGATTGATAACCTTTTTCTCAAAGCATTTGTATTGATATTGCTCGTGATTCTCAACATTGTAAGATAGATTTTAGTTAAAACCCTATTGTTTTGTTGGGATTTTTCTTCTTCTCCTTTAAAAAGTGGTTTGCATCTTAGAAACGAGACTACGTGAGTGCAGTTTTACAGTTCAAAATAAATACAGTTTCAAGAGCATTTTCCCACACAATTTGTCACGGGTGTATGCACGAGGCAATACAATTGAACACTGAGGCAGAACAAGGTCAAAGAATACCTTAAAAGTGCACAATATGCTTTAATTACACAGATGAGGGGTGTTTTCCTTTTAAAAGTTATCTAATCTGATCATACGTAAAACTGTTGTATGTGTGTACAGTATCCTTGTGGGTGGGTAGGTAGATGAAAGTAGGGGGTATCAATCCGTCATAAACATGTGAGTGAATGAGACCCATGACACCTCCAGAGGGCTAATTAGTTTTATCTGCTCTCCTACAACCAAACCTCATCAATACTCACTCTCAGCTTGCTACTACATCACATCTGATTCAGTTAAGGGCCTCAGTCTCAGTTACTGATCATACTGTGGTGCCAGATTGTGTTCATGTGTACTGTTAAACAAGAACCGAGGAAAGCCTATTAAAAGAAATGATTTGTACTTTTACATATTATATACAGTATTAGTAGCCTGACAGATTCAGTTGGTAAAATCACAGCATGTCGCTCTGTGTTGAAGGGAACAGATTGCATCTCGGAGCTGGGAGCACTGGAGCAATTAACTGTGTTTCTAAAAGCTTTCTATCATCTCTGTCAAAGCAGCTAATTAACAAGGCAACAAATAGTGTCTGCAGTAAGGAGGAGGAGAGATTTTGTTATACAGAGGGATAACATGATGTAGTTCAGGGGTTCTCAACCTTTTGTAACTTAAGGCCCAATTTTGATTGTTAAAAACTTTCTGAGGACCACCATGCTAAATAAATGAGAAAAAAACATAACATCCGGGTGCTTTGTGTTTAAGTGTCTCTGGAGCTTCGATGTTTTAGCATCAGATTTGCGCCTGCATCTGAGGAAACGTTAGCTAGCTAACAAACACGTTTGTCTCCACCTGATGATGTGTTGTGATTGGCTGGTGATATTCAAACGTAACTGGTCATTGAAATTATGCATTTTAATTTGATGTTTTTTATTTATGTGAATTCTTGAGTGCATTTAGATATAAAAATAACTAGCTTTGTAAATTACCAAAAAAAAAAAAAAAAAAAAATGTATATATATATACACACATATATATGTATATATATATATATATATATATATATATATGTGTGTATATGACCATTTGGCAGCAGTGCCGCCTCCGTGGCCCACTAGATGGCGCTCTGAGGCCCACCAGTGGGCCACCGCCCATTGGTTGAGAATGGCTGATCTAGCTAATGTTAAAGTATGGATTTTAAAGATTGATTTCAACAATGAGATGAACATGGTAAACATTATACCTGCTAAACAACACGTTTGCATGCTGACGTTAGCATTTAGCTCAATGCAGTGCCGTGCCTCACAGAGCTGCTAGCATGGCTTTGGACTTTTAGTCTTGTTTTCCTATATTTACCTTAACTCCTGTTTACATAACCACTAACTATGTGTGGCCTTGAGGCAGAGGCATAAACAGAGGCATGGGGGAGGTGGGGCAAAATTCCCTAGTTTGTACATTGGAGGGAATGTGTCACCCCTTGCCCATTGGCAGTTGTGCTTGGGTTTGACTCTCCCCAGACTTATAGAGTAAATATAAAAACAAATATAAGAAAAGTGGCCGAAGCTGGCATTGCACTAGCCATGTGATCAGATTACATAACATTATAACATAGATTTGCTTTAGCCTTGGTGTGTGCATTTGCTTCAGATTCTTGAGGCTAAAAGTTAACTTCTCTAAGACATGCATACACACACAACACCCCCCATCTGTGTCCGAATATCCCTCAAACTGATGAACAAGTTGTGTTTCCAGAACACTGATGGAAAATGAATAAACCATAAGGAGTTTCCTGACAGTTACCTAATGCTTTTATTAAAACAAATGGCGCAGTGATATTGCCATTCAGTCCAGAGAAATTTGCACCTTGATAATGGCAATGAAGTAATGTGGGTGGAGAAACAAAAACATGGCAATCAACAGCTGATTAATGGCATCTGATTTATTGTATGCTGTCCTCTGCTTTTCAGATTATAATTGGAAAATGTTTTCTTTCAGACACTTAGAGAGAGTATAGAGAATCCTTGTGGTTAGGTAATGCCTAGACAGAGTTTGAGAGATAAAACTTTATGAAGGATGATTTGGTTTAACTCAAGCTGCATGTGTTTTGTGTTGATATTCTTTTGTTTATCTTTAAATTCATTTAACTTTAAATTTGAAAAGTGAGCATATCCATCATATCAGAAATGGATGACACCACTGTTTTCTAATATCTGGTATTTCTGAAAAGAAGGATAATATTGTGTGAGCAAACAGTTGAAGTAGTCTAAACCTAACACACAGGAAAATGCAATATGCCACATTATGAAAACACCTGCCATCACTTCAGACATGCCTGATGCTCCTTTGGCAAACTTTAGGAAATCATCAACACCTTATTACTCCTAATCTTTTGGTTGCACAAGACAGATGGGGGACAGAAAATGCTATTTATTGCTGTTATTATTGCATTCATGGTGCAAGTTTTTCTTTATTTATTCTTTATTACTATTATTATGGAATCATTAACAGAGCAAAGATGCCTCTAGCTGTTGTGATAGTTTCCACTTGTTTGATTGCACGAAATTGACTTCTGCATAAATCTTCTGCATTAATCAGCAAGGCTACAATATTAAATTGCCTATACGTATCAAGGCTTGCAGTACAAATATATCTGACATTTGTTTTACAGTTTAGACTTTGGTATGAAAATAAAGTTTGTATATAATTTAGCAAAATAATACTTAAGACAGTAGTCACAATTGGACTTATCCTGATTAAACTTAATGTATGGAGCCCCAAAACTAACAAAATATAGAAAAAGGTTATTATTAAAAAGTAAAAATATATTGCTTTATACTTTGCTCCAATCAGATGTTAAAAGCAAAAAGCTTTGTGGTGCAGTCCATTTTTATTTTTTTTCCTTCACCAATCAATACTTATTTATTTTTTATTTTACTTTCAACCAACTCATTTGAATTTTCAGCTCCTTCATTTTTTTTGTAACATCAGTTGAGCAAGCAAGAGGTCTCTGAGGCTAGCTAGCTTAACTGAAATCACTGGTAGCTAAACACACTGTGCACCAGCCTTTTCAGCTGTGCATGTTAGCTACCCAGCTAAACAAATTGTCTTCATAAAACTACAGCAGCCAGTGCAGGTAATGTTACTCATCATATATGCTGCATGTTGTACTGTAGTATCACTGTATTTACTCTTGTAACAGTAGCTAAAGAATTTTAGCTGCCAAGCTAACATTAGCAAGCTAATGCTACTTAGAAGTTTTTGGTTTAATGTGTTTGACATTATGAGAGAAAAAAATAAAATAAAAAATAATAATCACATACAAAATGTAAAGAATGACACAATGAAGTCCAAGACTTGTTACGCAGACAACAAAGCAGGTGGACCCAAAAGCAGGACGCGGAAATCAGGCTAGCTTTTCAGAAGTTCTTACGATCAGGTTCATCCAAAAAACAAGGAGCATGACATGAAGGCATGAAGTGTAGGAGACGATCTGGCAACAGGACAAGGGAGACACCGACAATATATACACAAGAGGTAATGGGGAACGGGTGGAAACAATTAGGGCGGGGCAGACAATCACAACAGCGGGAAACACACAAAGGCAGGAAGTAAAGGGACCTGAAACGAGAGGGAAGGTTAGACTTTTCAAAATAAAACAGACAAGCCAGAACAGGAAACAGAAACATGACAGACATGGAACTTAACATAACTGACGAGACATAACAGTACCCCTCCCCTTAGGACCGGCTCCTGACGGTCCAGCTAAGTCTGGGTGATGCTGGTAGAAGTCCTCGATTAAACTTCGATCGATGACAAAACTGGCTGGGATCCACGATCGCTCCTCAGGTCCGTACCCCTCCCAGTCCACCAGAAACTGCCTTCCCCGGCCCCTCCTTCTCACCGCCAGCAGTTTCTTCACTGTGTAAACCAGACCCCCGTCCACCATCTTGGGCGGCGGAGGCAGCTTGGTGGGTGGAACCAGCGGGCTTACACGAACTGGTTTTATCTTGCTCATGTGAAAAGTGGGGTGCACTCTGAGGGACCTGGGAAGTTTCAGTTGCACAGAGACAGGGTTAATAACTTTGGAGACTGGGAAGGGATCCACAAACCTGGGAGCGAGTTTTTGGGTGTGGACGTGGAGAGGAAGATCCTTCGTGGATAGCCACACTTTCTGACCTGGAGTAAAGGTAGGAGCAGGTCGGCGATGACGACCGGCCGCATTCTTCATGCGGACCTGCCCCCTCAGAAGCATCTGCCTTGCAGCCGCCCAGATCTTACGGCATCTCCTCACCAAGGCATGGGCTGACGGTACCGTCACCACCTCCTCATTCGCAGGGAAGAGAGGAGGCTGGTACCCGTAGACAACCTGAAAGGGGGAGAGGCCGGTGGCCGCAGTAGGGAGAGTATTGTGGGTGTATTCCACGCAGGTGATATACTCACTCCATGATGTTTGGTTCTGCGCCACCAGACATCTCAAGCAGGTCTCCAGTTCTTGATTGAGCCGCTCTGTCTGGCCGTTGGATTCCGGGTGGTAACCCGACGACAGGCTAACGGTGGCACCTAAGAGATGACAAAACTTTCCAGAACCCAGAGTTAAACTGTGGACCCCTATCAGACACTATGTCCATAGGCAGACCATGAATGCGAAAGACATGGTTAATCATTATTTTAGCGGTCTCTTTAGCTGTGGGTAACTTGGCCAATGGAATGAAATGAGTCATTTTAGAAAACCGGTCTACCACCGTCAGCACTGTCGTGTACCCTTTAGACGGAGGCAGGCCCGTGACAAAGTCTAAGGAGATGTGTGACCACGGTCGATGCGGCACCGGTAAGGGCTGCAGAAGCCCGGACCTGCCTCGACGCCTTACTCCTGGCGCAGACAGAGGAGGCCGCTACATAGTCAGCCACATCCTTGGCGAGGGACGGCCACCAGAATCTTTGCTGTACTACAAAAACAGTTCGTCTAACTCCAGGGTGGCATGTGAGCAGTGATGTATGCGCCCAGTGGATTACCTGAGGTCGCCACCCTTCCGGTACAAACAACCGGTTGCGTGGACAACCCTCTGGAGTTGTCAAACCACAGTTTGCTCGCTGCACATCTTTTTCTATCTGCCAGGTGACCGATCCTACCACACGGTCAGGTGGTAGGATGGACTCCGGTTCCGGCTCATACAGGCGGGACAGAACATCCGGTTTTGTGTTCTGCGACCCCGGCCTGTAGGAGAGGGTGAACCGGAACCAACTAAAAAAAAAAAAAAGTGCCCACCTTGCTTGACAAGAGTTCAGCCGCTTCGCTGATTCAGGTATTCCAGGTTCTTGTGATCTGTCCAGACAATGAACGGCTGCTCCGCCCCTCCAACCAGTGATGCCATTCCTCCAACGCCACCTTGACGGCCAACAGCTCCCGGTTTCCGATGTCATAATTGCGCTCGGCTGATGACAGTTTGCGCGAGAGGAAGGCACATGGATGAATACGGTTGTCCGAAGGCGAGCGCTGTGAGAGAACCGCCCCGATGCCCTCGTTTGAGGCGTCCCCTTCCACGATGAAGTGTCGCTTTGTATCCGGCATGGTCAAAACAGGAGCTGTGGTGAAGAGTTTCTTCAGCCGTTGAAATGCCTCCTCAGCCTGTGGACCCCACTGGAACTGAACCTTAGGAGAGGTTAGTGCATGGAGCGGTGCTGCCACGGCGCTAAAGTTCCTTATGAACTTTCTATAGAAGTTAGCGAACCCTAGGAACTGCTGGACCTTCTTACGAGATGTAAGAGGGCCCCAGTTGACGACTGCACTAACCTTCCCCGGGTCCATCTTGACCTGGTTCTCAGCAATGAGAAATCCTAGGAAGGAGACTGAGGAGGCATGAAACTCGCACTTCTCCGCCTTTACATACAGCTGGTTCTCCAGCAGGCGAATCAGGACCTGACGGACATGATGCTGGTGGGTCACAGGATCGGGAGAGAAGATGAGTATGTCATGTAAATAAACAAAAACAAAGTCATTTAAGTATTCACGAAGGATTTCGTTCACAAATGACTGAAAAACTGCAGGGGCGTTGGTGAGCCCAAAAGGCATAACTAAATACTCAGTGTCCAGTGGGAGTATTGAACCCCGTCTTCAACTCATCCCCCTCCCTTATCCTCACCAGGTGATAAGCGTTCCGCAGGTCCAGCTTGGTGAAGATTCAAGCCTGCTGGAGCAGCTCGAAGGCAGAGGATATGAGCGGGAGTGGGTACCTGATATCATTGAGGGCGCTGTAGTCAATGCACGGCCGGAGCGACCCATCCTTCTTCCCCACAAAGAACCCAGCCCCGACCGGCGATGAAGAAGGGCGAATGATGCTGGACCTCAATGACGCCTCGATATACTCTTCCATGGCCTTCCTCTCCGGTCCGGAGATGGCGTAGAGCCGGGCCTTCGGAATGGGCGCCCCTGGAAGGAGGTCAATGGCGCAGTCCCAATGGCGATGAGGGGGCAGAGAGGTGGCCTTGGCCTTGCTAAATGCCTCTCGTAAGTCATGGTAGCAAGGTGGGACTTTGGATAAGTCTGGATAGTCACTATGGTCTGGTTCATGAGTTGCGGCCGTCTCGGCCTCTGGTGACCTGGAAGCAGAGGGAGACACAGCAGAACAAGAAACGAGGCAGGCAGGATCCCATTCCTTAATTTTCCCTGAAGCCCACTCTATATGGGTTATGCTGCTTTAACCAGGGATATCCCAAAATCAGTGGGTGTTGAGCACAATCAAACAGATGGAATTGAATCGTTTCCCTATGACCTGGGTCTATGGTTAAAATAATAGGCTGAGTCTGGTGTGTTACCCTGCTAAGCAGTTTCCCATCTAGCGATCTAGCACTAACAGGGTAACTGAGAATTTGTTTTTGCAGACCTAGGCTTTTGGCCAAGTTATTATCCATAAGGCTTTCATCAGCCCCAGAATCTATTAATGCCTGTAAAGGTGTGGTTTTCCCATCAATAGTCAGTCACTGTGGTGAGAGGAGACTCTCGGTTCGGGCCGACTCACCAGTGCTCCTCTCATTCCTGGTGAGTCCCCCCCTTTTAACGGGCACTCACCCGATGCCCGGACTGCCCGCAGTAGAAGCGGGCGCTTTCCTTTAATCGACGCTGACGCTCCTCTGGTGTCAGCTTGGTACGACCCAATTGCATGGGCTCCTCCCGTGCCGCAGTGGTTGCTCGAACTTCCACGCCAGCCGCGGTGGATCTGGCAGTACGGAGATACTCCCTGAAGCCCCATGGCGCCTCCTGGACTCTGGAGGACCTTTGGCTAGCCCGACGACGCTCCACCTCTCTCTCCTGGAGACGGTTGTCGATACGGACCGCCATGTCCGCCAGATCCTCGAAGTCATCTGGGCTCTCAAGGGGTGCTAACTGATCCTTAATGTCTTCATTGAGGCCGTTCACGAAGGCATCTTTGATGGCCGGTGGCATAGTCCACTACCCGCCTGGATCTCTGCCTTCAGCAGAGCTCGAGAAGCCTCTCGAGCCAACGAAGAGTGGTCAAACATTCTGGACAATGTCTGTGAAAAAAGCTTAACATCTTGACAGATTGTGGATCCTCTAGACCATTCAGCCGTGGCCCACGCTGCCGCCCGGCCGGTTAAATGAGAGACCATAAACGCTACCCGAGACTGGTCAGAGCAAAAGGCCTCAGGATCTTGAAATGTCAATAACACTGAACCAAAAAAAGATAGGCACTCACCAAAATCTCCTGAAAATCTTTCAGGGGAAGCTAGCCGAACGGGGCGTGAAACGACTGGGGATAGGCGCGCAGGCGTGGGTGGCTGGGCTGTCGCTGCTGGAGCTGGTTTGGGTGAGGCAAGGGCTATGACGAGCTGCAGCTGGGCCGTCAACTGGCTTACTTGATTAGCGACCTAAATCCGTTACCCCGTGACTGATGGCATTCAGCTGAGCCTCGTGCTGCTGGATTAGTTTAATGATGTAATGGTGCAGGGAGGCAGTAATTAGCCACTTCTTTCCAAATAGGAATGTGTTCTGATTCTCCACTTCTAATAAGGAAAATAAATGAACACATAAATATTACATGTATTTACATATATCTGTCTGTCAATTTTCTGACATTTACATATATCAAAGTCGTCGCTACATAAGCCTGCATTAAAATTGAACTTTATTGCAATTTTAATTTTGGTTTGGTTATCTTCACTGTCCAATTACATGTAAACCAGGCCTTGTTTTGTTGACTATGAAAAGCTTGCACATTGGATAGAATTTTGCTACATTGCCATCCTGTTAGGTAATAGCTAAATCATTCCACATATGATTGAAACTCTATGCTGTAGGCTTCTCAAGCTTGAAAGACTGCTGCTGAAATCACATTATATTTTGGGGTAATTTTAACCTTATGTGTAAATGTGATATTTACATACATGCTGTTAAGGCCTTATAGACTGTAAGTCAACCCATAACACAAGCAACATTTAGCCTTTAGTTCAGCGTTGTCAGTTGACACATTGGCCACGTCATGAACACAATGCTCATATGTTAACTTTACACGCTAAACGTCCAACAGTGGTCAACAACCAATCTGGTGTATCATTTCTATGGACTGCCAACATAGGAAAACAAAATAAATCAAGCCTTACTGGTGGAGGAAAGGAGGAACTAAGTGAGAAAATGTATTAATAATATAACTTTGACACTAAATGATTTATTTCAAATGTGTTGTGTCAAGGCCCACTCTCATTGTCGCAGCGTGAGAGTGTGTGCATGTTACAAAGCAGAAATGATCATCAGGTTTAAAAATTTTGTAAATCTGTGCAATCGGTGTGGGAGAGGAAATGAACAAAACACATTAAATGTATGTGTGTAGGAGTATGCACATATTTGTGTGTGTCAGAAGTGAACAGCAGACTTAAATATGGGTTCAGCCATCTTGGGAGAGATGTCATGATTAAAAAGAGAAAAGCCTCTTTCAGAGGGCAGAGCTGATGGCCCTGTGTGTGTGTGTGTGTGTGTGTGTCTGTGTGTGTGTGACATGTTAACTTGAGACTTTGATGATTGTTTCATGTCAGGATGCCATTAGAGGTCGTCCCTTTGGAAGATGGTCACAGACACCATTTAGATTGTGCTTTTAACCTTTGTAGATGGTCAAACACACACACACACACACACGGTACATGCCAACATGCTCTCTTTATCTTCTTTCTCTTACTCTGTCTTTCTCGACTAATTTCATTCCAGTCTAAATAAAAGTTTACGTCATATGCAAAACCCAGGACACCTTCTTCCATCACATAGCTATGACACAAGCATGTTTCAAGAGAGAAATCTTATCTTTTCCACCAACAATAATAGCATACTCATGATGCCAAAACACCATCAAATTTTAAAATTGTAGATTAAGACAATCTTACTTCCGGGCTTCCTGAGAGCTCTCTCCATGTTGGGGCCCTGAGTAGTTAGCCACCCCCACCCCCCCATTACCATGCCCCAGACTATCTGCATAGTAGTTATGAGAAATACCTTTCAAAATACCAATGAGCTGCCAAAGTAAAGCACATTAAGGCAACCAAAATAGGACTGAACCTTACAGAGAGTTACTGATAAGGACACATATGGTCAAACAGTCAAACACAGTAAAAAAGGTTGGGGATGTGTGAGGGGGTGATGTTTATGTCAACTGTCTGATATTCACACTTAAAAACACAGTACCATCCATCCAAGCAGATGAAACGACAGAGGCAGCTAATCTTATTTTTATTTGCATTATTTTATTTTTTCTTATTTTTTTATAGCATGGTTATTAAGAGTACAACATGTCAATAGATCTTACTGGCCTTCCTCAGCAACAGCTCCCGACCCATCCCACGCTCTCTAAGAAGGCAAGGAAAAACTCCCATAAACCTTAGCATATAAATAAAATGGAAGACACCTTGGGAGAGACCATTCAAAGAGAGACCCTAATCAACATTAATAGGCACAATAATAGTGATAGTGAGTCCGAAATTGAGTAAGTTCGTGAAATCAATCGACAGTGGGAATATAAAGGAGGCCAAATTTTGTGAATAGAGCATCATGGCCCTTGGGGCCTGCGTGTTACAAAGGTAGTGATGGACCAGTTATGAAAACCAGCTAGGAAGCCAATGTGCCGTCGACTTCTGCTGGCCCACGGCGGTTTTGTCCACGTGCTCTGCAGTGAACTGGTCAGCCACAGCCTTGAGTTTAAAGGCCTGATCCTCAGGACTCTTTAAGGGACAAGATTTCTCTCTGGAGGTCCTCATTTTCCTTCATCTTTAACTCCAGCTGACTGTGGAGCAGCTGCAATTTATCGAAAAGCGTTTCCTCCCTCTGACAAGATTTAAGCTGCTCTCCTGCACACAAGCCTTTTTCCAGTCTGAGCATGTCCTTAACGTCCTGAACTTGTTGTTGCAGGGCCTTGTTTTGCTGGTTTAAAGACTCATTCTCTTGCATCATTGCATTATAGTTGCATTGAAAGACTTTGAGTTCTTGCAGAATACTTTTGACTTCTTATTATTAGTATTGCTATTATAATATTGCTCTTAGTATTATTTCTGTTGGTGTTATCATCAATACCATTACCACAACAGGAACTGTACTGTGCTGCTGTATGTTCTCTTTCCTCCTGCTCTTTTTGGTAAGCTCCTGGACTTCTTGTTCCAGGGCCTTGATTTGCTGTCTCACGGACGTGCTTTCTTGGATCATTACATTATAGTTGCGTTCAAAGACTTTGAGATCTTTCAGAACATTTTTGAGCTCCTGAGCTTGTTCTTGTAGAGCCTTATTCTTTTGTCTCATGGCCTCTTCTCCATCACGCAAGCTTTTCTTGGCCTCCTGAAGGTCTTGTTCCAGGACCTTGTTTTGTTTGCTTATAGACTCATTCTTCTGCATCATTGTGCAATAGTTGTGCTCAAAAACCTTTAGTTCTTGCATAACTTTGTTGGCATCCTGAACTAAATGTTGCAGGTCCTCATTGTTTTGTCTCAGGGCCTCTTATTTGTTACCCAATTTTTTTGTTCAGCTCTTGAACTTCTTGTTTCAGGGCTTGATTTTGTTGGTCAACAGACTAATTTTCCTGGTTTGTTTTATGATAATTGTGCTCAAATACGTTGAATTCCTCTCTTTGCAGAGCCTGAACTTCTTTTTCCATCTGCCCTCTTTTCTCTTGTAAAACAGTCAGTCATGTAACTTCTTTTATTTATGGGCTGTAGCTCACCTGTCGCCAAGAAACACAGCGTTATATCAGCCGTTCCCCTGGTGAAATGCTGTCTCGATAGTGTTTTCTCGGCTGATTAGAGCTCTAAACTGCTCCGGGAATAGTCAGGAGAAATTGACAAAGGGGAGATCTACAGGCATGTCTACTGGCTTTATATATATACATATATATATAAAAGTGAATCTATCCTTTAATGTGTCCCTCTCCCTCTTACTGTCTTAAAGATGTTCATGCGGTTATTGTGTTGATACAGTTTGGTGCATGTAACATGATGTTACATATGTCCTGCTCAATTACATTAATGGCCGTAATGTAACTTAATATAACATAATGTAACATAATGAAATGTTATATGACGTAAAGTAATATATATACATATAAAGAGTGACATATGAATGGCAGAAGAAAAAAATAGCTACATTATATTCAAACTATGCTTTCTTGTATTTTCTCCTTTCTTGAGTGCATACAAGTTAGATCTGAGCTAGTGAGTTGATTACTCACCCAGGATTTCTGTTGCTGCCTTGACAGCTGCTTGTTTTGACCCACTGCGGACTGTATGAGCAGCTTGACACTGCTACATTCATTGTATCGGCCGTTCTCCACCTGAAGATCTGACAGTATCCACTATTTCACAAGAACAGAGCAAAAATGAGAGAAATGTCAGCCACGACGTGCAACAACTGAGTAGGGACTTGCCAGCCCTTTCTGTCTTTTCTGACACCTACAGATCCCTTACCACAAATCTATGGATATTACCAAGTCAAATTATAATCACAAGCACTCTACATTTACAACCACATTATGACACAATGTGACATGTTGGCAACTTAAAACCTTGGCAAGAAACTCTGCTTTCCAAGCCGCTATGAAGCACTTTTCACTGGGGCATGTTCTGGGGTAAAAAACTAATTTACTTCCAGTTGGGAGCTAGTTCATCAGTACCCAGCAAAACCCAACCGCCTACCCCTTTTCTGTTAGTAATCATTATGATGTTTTATTGTGAGCGGAGCTTAGGTGGAGGCAGAATAATTCCCTGAACACGTTAGCTAACGCTAGCTTGCAAGTTATGTTTGCTTGTTTTTTAACAATGGCTGAAGAAAATACAAGTTTCTCTGAATATGTACGGTCACTCGGGACTGTGAGTGTTACTTGAAAAAGTTAACAGTAACCAATAGGACCAGATTGGCAATGGATGGACGATCCGACAGGATTACCTATGGTGGAATGGCTAGAAACACACACACACACACACACACACACACACACACACATAACACACAACATGCGCCTTCTCACTGTTGAAGTTGTAACCCTTTCTACAATTGCCATAGTTGCCACTGGCAATTGTAGAAAGGGAGAGGGAACTTCATCAGTTTCCTCTATGTTTTCTCTCTGGTCATATAACTAGCTAACAAAGTTATCTCATGCGCTGAAAGACTTAGCATGACCTAACCTGATATGAAATGTGTGCTACAAACACGAGCATTTTTGATGATGCCTTAGTCCAATTCTTTCATCTTATTGCGTTTAACCATAAAGTTAGTTGTGTTTGATTTTTTTTGACTGGCAGTGGCAGCTGGTATGCGATAAAATTTCAATTTGGAGCCCATACTCCTTCGATTCTAGCACCCAACAACACAGCAAGATGACATTTTTCAGTAGGTTATGTAGCTACTACTCTGATGTTTGCCTCCAGTTTTTTGTTTGTTTTGCCTCCAGCTACCGCTGTGACGTAATAATGACGTCGGCACTAAAAGGGTCTATTTAGATTCTGATGTTTAGACAACAAAGAAAGCCAGCTTAACTTTCTTAACTCCACTCATCAGTACAGACATTACACATTTTAGTTTCTCAGACCATTAAGTCTAGAGTGAGGAACAGTTCTTTCAATCACCTTTATTGTACAGTGACAACCAGAAGGACCTTTAATCATTTTTAATGTTAAGAGTGACAGCCTGAAGTATGCTTAATCATCTTTAGTCTGGAATCTTGACTACAGGACAGTCAGAGAGCTCTTCTATCTCCTTCAGCCTCAAATCTAGACAGAGGCATTGTCAAGGATCCTCCATCACCAACAAAAGGCTAATACAGACTTCAGAGAATGTGTTGTGTGATATTTTACAGCTCAGACACAATGTGTTGATGCTCCGGCAAACAGCAGCACACGGTGGAGGATTTTAGAGGTGGGGGGAGTCTTTTTTTAACCCAGTTGAAAGGGAGAGTGAAGAGAAGAAAGAGAGGTGACTGGTACATACCATTAGAGCTACTGGGCAAATGAGGGAAGTTGATGAAGGAATGCAGTTTATTCCTACTGTATGGACAACCCGGTTCATCGCATTCATCTGTGCATCCATCACCAACGCACTGCATTAGACTGAAGGCTGTTTAGTAGCAACTTGCTGTCGCCCTCTCATCAGGAAAAGTCTTGTAACATCCAGGACTAACCTTTTCCATTTAAGAACAATCAGGCATGACCTTGCAGTGTAGGCTTACCTTTAGCTAGGGGCCAGGTCTAACCATGCTCTAAATATTGACATTTGATGAAAGAGATCATCAATATCATAACCGAATGTTAAACCTGCATTAATTGTTTGGTTTTTTTTGGCCACTTGGGGGCAACAGAACAAGCTGTACACTACACTGACTTATTGTAAAGTTCATACGGAAAACCTGCTAGCAAACTGTTGCCTATTTAAGCATCCAGCAGATAGAGATCCTATCTGCACTGCTGTTTGGTGTTTTAGAGCAATTTTGCTGCCTGCTGCAGCTGGAAACAGGGTTGATGAGAGCTCTGAGTGTGAACCAAAACAGTAAAGTTGAGGGCCTTAAAACCAAAAGAATGAGCTGAAAGACGTTAAATGCTCTGTAACTGGGCGATAATTTTCTGTGGATTTGTCATTACAAAAAGTAATTTGCTTCATTTGCAATATAAAAATATTGATTAGTACAGTTTTAAGTATTAATTAGGTATAGGATGTCTGCAGTGTACTTTCAGCTAGGGACCTGTATGCTGATTGCAAAACAGAGAAATCAATAATGGCGATTCGCCGTGCAGACTGAATGGTTTTTATGATCTTTGAGTAAAGGTGAGTGAAGTTTATGAAGTTGCGGCGCGACGCTTCACTGGTGATGGCAAGATGTGGCAGTGGATCATGAGAACATTTCTGTGGGACGCAGTGATGCTTTAGGTTTTGTTGTGATGATGTAGTGAATTACTGCCTGCGAGAGGTAGCAGAATCTAAGCGTTCTTCACACATTATCTCCTCTCTTCCACAACAGAACAGAGGAAAGTCTTCTGGAGAATTTGGACATCAATCCCAGTACATTTCACATGCTAAGAGAGCGCTTTATCATTTGAACTAACTCCCATATAAGTTCCCATGGCAGTATCCAGTTCAGTCATTTTTTTCAACGAAATGTGTGAAGACCAAGGCATGGCATGGAGCACAAAGGGAGGGGACGAGTTCAAATGGTAGAGTGCTCGCTTAGCATGCGAGAAGTAGCGGGATCGATGCCCACATTCTCCAGAGGACTTTAGTTTCCTCTGTGTTTGTGATCAGAGGAAAAGATAATTGAGTTGAAGAACACGGTGAGACTTCTTGCACCAGCTGAACAGAGAGCTGCATACTATATAGAGACAACCCCTGGGGTTCTTCTAAATAGTCTCGTGTTGTGTCTTTTCCTGGAGAATTCCCAGGTCACCTCCCAGGATTTTTACATAGGCATGGAAAGCCTGGACACTGATTCATTCCTCTGCGTTCATTTCAATCAGACCTCAGTGTTGACTCAGTGAGGGTCTCGAGGCAGTGCAATATACTGGAAATTTGCTTATCAGTTGGTAGACTTCATGGAGTGATGCTTTAGATTTTGTTAGATGCAGTGTTAGATGTAGTGAATTAAAGTGGCCATCTTTGCCTTGTTCCTCTTTAACGCCAAAAAACTTGATTTGTTTTACACCCCCCCACCCCCTTTTTTTTGTCCCCAATTTGCAGAAATAAGACTTTCATTAGAAACTCCATTACAAAAAATATGTGTATGACATAAATAAACTAAATGTCTTTGGGCGTTGTGGGTGGAGGTGATTCAGAGGTTCAGCTATCATTTCTATGGACACATTATTTCTGTGACACTGAAGTGATTTTCCACCAGTGACTGAACCAAAACCAAACATTTATTTGGATTTGAAAGGGCAAATCTACAGTGAAATAGACTAATCAGTAGCAAATAATGCAGATCCACTTTCGGCTAAAAAAGTGTCTAATTATTTATAAGCCTTGCCTAGCAACAACAACACTGAGGTTCATTTGGTTTCACAACTTGCACTTTGTGTCTTTTGGACAAACTTTATTTTTCAGATTGTCCCTGTGCAAATAACACCACCATAGAGAACAAGCACCCCGGGGAACAAGACAGCAGTATAACACTTTGTAAATTTTACACCATGTAGTGTGGAGGGTGCTACTTTGTCCCCTCACTGCTGCCACAGTGTGAGCTTGTCAAAGGGGCCCGATGGTGCTGTCCTGTGCAGCCTTCTTCGTTACAACTGATTTCACACGCACAGCGTCTCTCTCTGCGTTTTTTTTTCTTGCCTTCTCCACATTCTTACACACACACACACACACACACACACACACACAGACAGAGCTGGTAAAAGATCTGGTCTTCGCCTGCCAGCAATGCATGCTGCTCTTCTTTTTCATCACAAACACCAAGCACACACACTTGTTAATAATGTACATGGACTTTGACTTTGGAGGAGAGCGAGATAGTGAGACTATTACCTTTGAGTGTCTGCAGCACTAAAATGAATACAGTCAGGTGGGTAAAAATGAAAAAGAAAATCTGAAAGGTAAAATCCATTTCATATCTTTTCATAGATGCAGAGCAGGTCATTCTGTCATCTTCTTATCATATTGTGAGACTGCGGGACACCTATTTCTGATGTCAGCTGAAAACTCTTTATTTCCATCTCACCTAGTCTTAATTCACTTTCAACTGACTTTCAGTCGGCACAGTTGGAAATGTCAAAAGAAACTAGATTTCACAGCATAATGATGGAACCTTCACTTTCAATCACTCCCTGTATGTTTTTGTAGATCTGATATATAAGCCTAAAAACTTTTGTAATTTAAAGAAAAATAATCTGAACTCACTGACATGAAAGTAAATTGACTGTGCAAGACCAGACCTTGTGAGATGAATTTGGAAGTCGACACCAGTGCATTTTTGAAATTAAGTCACGGGTGTTATTCTGCAGTGGGTTTTGTACCTGCAGGGTGATGAGGAAGGATGCACCGACCCTCCGTTGATATCAATTCCGATACCTCAGGCTCAGGGTATCTGTCCATACAGAGTACCAGTCCTATACCAGTGCTCTCTTTTTCCCAAATTATAAATCTGTGTACCTCACTATGTGAAACTTATGGGAATCATTTTTTGTGAGGGAACATGAGGCCAAGAATTGCTGTGGCACTCAGCGACCCGACTCAATGAATGCAATGGATAGCAGAAACAGTATGTTTTGGTGTAAATATACATTTGTTTAATTATTATTTACTTATCTATTAACCCTTACCCATCTTTCTTTTTATTGTTACTTCTGATGAACATAAATGGTTATGTAAGATTTTGAGAAATGATGCATTCACATTGATGACCACATGCAAACATAATGAAGAAATAATCAAAGACAGAAAGACTACATCTATTGTAGTAATAAAAATGTGTACAAAATTGTACTGGAAAACCCAGGACCCATTAATACAGGAGCTTGAGGCCAGATAAAATCCAGATGCGATTTCCACTTTTTAAATGCTTTCTTTTACACGTAGGCACATTTTTGCATCCTCGTTAGCCAGATTACAAATCAGATTGCACCTGTCTTGGTTTTCCCAGGCTACATGCAAGTAACAACAATCAGTGAGTGTGTTGTACTCACCTGTCTAAACACCATTCTGTGAGAAGTCGCTTTCACGCTGCTCTCCGGGGAGTAAAAATCATTCCACTATGTCAAGTCATCCCATCTGCTCGGGTAAAGATGTCTGCGATGGGTACAGGCGAAGGGCTAATCCTGAACGTCCTGTTGAACACCGTTCAGAAATCTGGCAGTTCAATAAAGGGTTGCTTGATAGTATATATGAAAAAAGAAGGAACAAATAGTCGAAAATTCATATTGAACAGCCAAATCCAATTTGACTGACAACATTCTGAATCGGGTAGAGCCCTAGTAAAACCTAAACATTTCACTATTTGTGTGGCTTTCTTGGCAGGTTTTCTTTTACACAGGAGATACTGTTAGCCTCTCATTCTGAGCAAAATGGAGTTCGTACGGATACGAAGTGGTGCTGTGTGCCTGCTGGATGTCAAAGTAGGCAATAGTTTGCAACAACTTCTTGCAGTAAGTCTGTGATGTAGTGGTAGCTATGTAGACTTCCTGTCAGCTTGCTTGTTCTGCACTCTAGTGACCAACAAAACAACCAATGTAGCTTTAAATAGCTAGTAAAAAGGATTTGCTAGTTAATAATTGTTTTTTTCCTGAGATAGCACAGTTACACCGCTGTCGACAGTTTTTACACTTATTCTCACTTATTACTGTGTATCTACCATTTCTTTGTGGGACAACAGCATCCATCAACACTTCACTGATAGTATTACAAACACTAAACATGATTAGTATTAGTATACAGCATGGACACAACTTGCAGTCTGTCTAACCTTCCAGGTGTCTTTTCCCCAGGAAAAACCTAATGGCATACAGGAAGTGATAGGGTTTACGTGTTTGGATTAAACAGAAAAGGAACTGTGGAGTATGAGCTGTGGTAGCCACTATGGCTGAATCTCCTCAAAGAAATGTAAACTGGACTCAATATTTCAGAATAGCTCCCTGCCTGCCACGGTGTACCATGATGGGAAACGCCTGGCTGTCCCCTGGTCGAAGAGCTAATTGGCTCTTAGTCTTGACCACAAACACCACGTTTTGTAGAAAATCCAGATCTTCTGTGCAATTGTAATATTTAACGTTAGATTATAGGCTATAATGTTGTGCAATGAAGGTTTAATCTGTTAACAAACATATCTTGCGTGGTTGATAATAATAACAATAATAATAATAATGAAGTTTATTTCAGCCATAACTATCCGAATGTGGTCAGCAAACTACAGATAGCCTACAGGTGGATGCAACAGGATGTAAATATTTCTGTGACTTCCTGTATATTCTGGGAAGGCTGCTGGAAACTGTCTGACTTGACTGATGCTGTTTGTTAACGCACACAGATGCTGCCGCCTCCTGGGGCCTGTACGACGAAGCAAGTTCAACATACCCAGGATCTCTTTTCGTTATCTGGCTTCACTGAGCCTAACAATCGCGATCCCGCTAAGCGGTCACACGACGCTGGTTATCAACTCGATAAGTCAATCCAGGGTTTCCCAATCAAGCCATGAGCGCGTTCACATGAAAGAGGCGGTGTTTGCAGCATATGACCAATCACAAACATGACAGGTGTACTGGCAGCAGAGCGGCATACTTTACAAGCGAAGAGCAAACTAATATTAGAGAAATACGAAGAATTTAAACATCATCCAGGTTAAAAGCAACACAGATGCAGCTGCTGAATGCAGGAAAGACAACTGGCAAAAAAATCGCAGACTGTGTGAAGCGTAAATTAACAGCCTTATAATATCACTGCCCCATCAGTAGTATTACATTAAGTTAGTGTGTTGCTTATATGTATTCTTATGGAGTGTATGACAATTTTAGCCTGATTATTTCAGCTGCAACCACGGCGGTGTCAAACGGACTTGGGAGCAAATAAATATAAAAACATAATTTCGCTGTAAATAGGCTTACATTCATAAGTACAACGCTTTAGTGCTTCAGTCAGTCTCTGTTGTAGGATGACACAGATAAGTCGGTCAATCCGACGAGAAACTATCTCTCATATAAAAAGAGTTCCTCTCATGATCCACG
>VMKM01004082.1:0-22887 GCA_008360985.2 Macquaria ambigua | reverse complement strand
CTCAAACAGATGCAGAAAAACTAGTCCATGCATTTGTTACATCTAGGCTGGACTATTGCAACTCTCTACTCTCAGGCTGCCCCAATAAGTCCCTTAAGACTCTCCAGCTGATCCAGAATGCTGCGGCACGTTTACTGACAAGAACCAGGAAAAGAGATCATATCTCTCCAATATTAGCTTCTCTACACTGGCTCCCTGTAAAATCCAGAATAGAATTTAAAATCCTTCTCCTTACCTTCAAAGCCCTAAATGGTCAGGCACCATCATATCTTAAAGAGCTCATAGTACCCTATTGCCCCACTAGAGC
The DNA here is from genome assembly GCA_008360985.2 of Macquaria ambigua. Taxonomy (NCBI): domain Eukaryota; kingdom Metazoa; phylum Chordata; class Actinopteri; order Centrarchiformes; family Percichthyidae; genus Macquaria; species Macquaria ambigua. Next base: position 22,580 of record VMKM01004082.1, on the reverse strand, counting down.
ACTGCGCTCCCAGAATGCAGGGTTCCTTGTGGTTCCTAGAGTCTCTAAAAGTAGAATGGGAGCCAGAGCCTTCAGCTATCAAGCTCCTCTTCTGTGGAACCAGCTTCCAGTTTGTGTATGGGAGGCAGACACCCTCCTCACATTTAAGAGTAGGCTTAAGACTTCCTCTTTGATAAAGCTTATAGTAGGGCTGACTCAGGTGACCCCTGAGCCACCCCTTAGTTCTGCTGCTATAGGCCTAGACTGCCGGGAGACTTCCCATGATGCACTGAGCTCCTCTCTCCTCCTCTTCCTCTTCCTCTCCATCTGTACGCCCTCATATCCCATCAATGCTTGTTACTAATTCAACTTCTTCCCGTAGTTATGTGCTTTCTCTCCCCTTTTTCTCTCCTTCTGTTGCTTTCTGCAGGTGTTTCTGCCTCCGGAGCTGTAGGGTCTGGATCTATGGTTGCGGCCGCCTGCTGCCCCTGTGCTCCTCCTCTGCACCCGCTGCTGCAGCTGCTGTTGCTATTATTATTAGTACCGCTGCTGTAATATTGCTCTTAGTATTGTTTCTGTTGGTGTTGACAGCCATGCCATTGCCGCGGCCATTGCGTTACATCTCTGTGTGAAACTGTATTGTGCTGCTGTATGTTCTCTTTCTTCCTGCTCTCTCTCTCCCCCTTCAACCCAACCGGTCGAGGCAGATGACCGCCCACCTAGAGCCTGGTTCTGCTCGAGGTTTCTACCTGTTAAAAGTGAGTTTTTCCTTGCCACTGTCGCATAGTGCTTGCTCATGTGCGGGAACTGTTGGGTCTCTGTAAATATAAAGAGTCGGTCTAGACTTGCTCTACTCGAAAAAGTGCCCTGAGATAACTTTGTTATGATATGGCGCTATATAAATAAAACTGAATTGAATTGAATTGAATTTTTGTTTAACCAGAAACAGAAAGTCTCGCTCAAGGAAAAGTCTTGCTCTGAAATCTCGCGAGAGGTTGAGTTGTTGCAGGAAGATGAAAGCATCTGTCGCTGTAGGGATCCTTTCCATAATGTTGTCAGACACTTCGAATAACAGTCTGAGCCTGTCAGTGGCAAAAACAAGCACTTTTAGTGGACGGACTTTTCACAGGAGCAATTTCTTCAGAATTCACCTATCATGTGTTCATATTTTATACTCCCATAAATAAAGGGAGCTGAGTAGGCTACTGCTTCTAACAGAAACAGTGAGCACCCTCAGGTAGCCAGCCAAGTTGGGCCAGTTGCTGCTGAGTATTGACACACTTTGGCCTATATACAGTATGCCTGCCATATTTAGCTAGGTATTGAGGGTGGGTGGCTGCTGTAGAATTACATGAAAGAAATTTAAACTGTTTAAAATAACAAGTAAACATAAACAGTACAGTGTTGTTTTCCTGTAGGCATTCACTTTAAGGTTAACGCAATAGCTGGCAACCTTTTTTGGAAGCCATTTCTACTTGTGGCCCCTTGTCACAGGATGATGCATTTCACAAAAAGCAAATATTAGAGAAATGTCATAACATCATTTTGTGTGGTAGAAATATGTTTTTTTCTCTCCTTCCTGTCCCTTTAATTAAGAGCATGCGATGGCTGTGTGTTCAGTGAACACTTGTGAGCAGTGATTTACATGCAAACATCTAACACTGCTGCGGTTTGGATTTTAGGCATTGTATTTAGGTGTTACTGGGTGTTTTTCTCCAGTCACCCAAAAGCCATGGAACAGCAGAAATGTGGTCTTAAGGGAAGCCTACTGGTCCCTGTGTATTTGACCACAAATCAATAGATCACATGTGCCTGAGTGAAGACGTCATTCACAACATGTTAAGTCTACATCCTGATTAAGGAGGCGTTGCTTTGTATGTTTCTTTAAATCCATTGTGTGTTTTTGTGCCATTCTCAGGTTCCACCCAGTGAATGGCAGTATTTGTGCTTTTAGTGCGTGCTGTGCCTTTAGCTCCAGCTCCTACAAAGAGCCTGGGTTGACCTGGCTAGCGCTCTCCTTTCTCATGGCCCATGGTCCTGCTTTGTGAATGGGCGTGCTGGCCTTTCTTCAAGCCCTTCGGCCAGTATTGTGAATGGGGTGCAGTGGCTGATTTAGAGCTTGTGGTCAGAGAAGCAGGTGAAGGTCGGGGCAGCAGAGGTCAACCCCGGAACATCCAATTTACTTCAATATGCCTGCAGTCACATAGATGGAGCTGTAATGAGCATTAGGACTGAAGCCGGGCAGCCAGCACACTGTCACACAGACATGATGTAGAGCTTTCAGAGGCGGCCATGCTATTTTGTAAACTGAAAAAAGTCAGTTCCCCCAGATTACAAAACCCATATCTTCTGGTCTATCTGTCCAATCAGATAATTTTGTCCTTCCAAGTTTTGAGGGATTTGTCTTTCCAGAGATAAAGTGCGGTTACTCTGGATAATCCACCGACCTCACTGCGGAACTACTTTCTACTGAAGAAGAAGAAGAAATAACCCCTACGGTAGACAGTGTGTTCTTTGGATTATCCAGGGGCACTGAATCAGGAAAGAGATGGTGCTGATTTTAAAAAAAATAATAAAAATGCTGTAAGCAGCACAGACCAAAATGCATTTACCTCCATTTTAAAGGAGTGGCATCTCAGAGATACATATCTAAAAAAAAAAAAAAACAATATGCTTCATAATTTGGGGGAATCAACCCTTTCAGATGATCTGTATAATGACTGATTCCAACTCAAATGGAGATGACATCCTCTAAACCTAACCAATGCTGGCTGTCAGATCCCCTACTTACAAAGCCTTTCAACTGAACGCGTGCACACAGCCACAGTGGTGCACTGAGTTGTGCTATGCTGTGTACAGTAGGACATTGTGCAGGCACAGGTTAACAGTGAATGGAGCCCTGCATTGTTGGTTTCATTGCAACTACTGATGACAAAGTGAATCAGCCACTGATTCAGCCTATTGCCAATAGCAGATTTATTTGTTACATTATTCAGCCTTACCAAAAAGCATGCAAATTGTACTCTGTGGTGCAACAGCTCTGACAACAAAGAAAAAAGTAATGAATTCTTGCAAAATCATTGTTACTCGCGATTTGTGACGTTTTAAAATATGAAGTTGACAATATAATGTTTCAAAGTCACAGCTGTGTCTGTGGCTCCATATTCTAATAAAACATCAAATGAATCTGTTAATGAGATCAGATTATTCAACCAGTTTCCAATACAAACCATCTTATTTCAATAACTTTCTAGAATTGAGGTGTGCTTGTTGCTTACAGGTTCAGGTGCCAGCCAAGAACTGCAACGTCCCCGCTTCGAGTCTGGCCAGAGATCTTGGGTGCATGTTATTCCCCATCTCTCAATACTTATCTGATTTTAAGTCATTTAATCCCCAAGTATCAAGTATTAATTGGCTTGTAATTGAAATAAATTGAATTACACTACTTAGTGTAGTAGAAATGAGCCTTTTTGATCTTTTGAGACGTCTGGTAGCTGGACATCCCAACTTATTTTAATCACTTACTGCACTGGCAGCAAAATGTGCTTGTTTTAAGCAAAAGAAAGCTCACATGTAAAATGTTTTCAGATTAAAATGTTTTCATTTTGGACATACCATGTTAAATTTGACAGGGCATTTTTTGTAGTGTTTATTTCACCGTCTTTATGGCATTACAATTGATGTATGCACCGCTTCCGTGCAAAGAATATGAAGTGGGAGTAAGTGGCTACAATTGTATGAATAAACACAGCTACAACCAGCTAGCATACTTGTATTGAAGGCTGACTTGTTTCCCAATATCCAGTCAACAATGAGAATAATCCCAGTAGAAGGCCATGGTGTGGGAGGGATTCCCACCACCTTCTTGTCACATTATTAACTGGAGTGAAAGCATGTGTTAAAAAGGCTTTGAGTGCCACTGGGGTGTTGACTGTGAGTGTGTGAGGGTAATTGTGACTCCATTTGTGTATGCTTATACGTGCATGGAAGTGTGCTCGTGTGTGTGTGTGTGTGTTGGTGAGTGAATGAATAGCAGCCTGGCCTGTCACATTAGCCACGGTTGGGAGTGTTAGTGGGCATTTTTCTGTCACTGTGTGTTTTGGTCTGGCTGAGACAAGCCTGTCAGAGTGAAACCCTCAGTTCTCTTTCTCACTCTGAGAGGACAGAAGAGAAAGAGGCGAGTCGAAAGAGAGTCAGACCTCCTGCTCGTCCAGTCCCTGATGTGCTTTGTGCATTGAGACTAGACAGTAAATGTGTAGGTGTTTGTCACTGACAATAGACTGCAAACAGCATCATCTGCCTGCTTAGTTACAAACCTACGGCTGTTCAAGTCATTGGCCGATACCACTCACTGAGTCCTTCACTTACTGGCTGTCACTTGGAGAAAGACAGAACTCTGTGCATTTTACAGATAACAGTCTAAAGGCACAATCTGTCATCCAAATGTAAAGAAGAGAAACTGTATTATTTGGAACCTCACTCCCAGAAACTAAACAGGCCTGTTCTTGTTCCTCATAGTGAGTTGTGGAACTCACAAAATGCTGACAAGACACTGTAAAGAGCCAGTGTTCCCCAAACAAACACTTTATTAGTCCAACTAACCAATGACAGGCAGCAGTATGGAGCCATGTTTTGGTTAGTGGGTACCAAAGGTGTAATTTCCATTGGAGACTGGGGGGACTTGTTCCCCTGACTTTAAAAAATCCTGTATTTATTCCTTCACCTTTTTCAGTTTGAGTTTGATTTACTCATTAAAGCCTCTGATTGGTGCACCCTGTTTTTCAAATAATACAAATCATTTCATTTAGATTTAGATTAAAAAGATGCAAGAATTGAGCAGTCAAATATAAGGCAGTAAAGGTAAGTGCTTTGTAAAGTACTATACTATCTGTCATCAAATACAGTATGAGGTTAATGCATTCATAATACAGCAATTCACATTGCATTTCTGTTCACTGTTAGTAGAAGATGGAAAGCACGATAACAAAGTTCATCATAGTACAATGTGTTACTATTACACCTACACCAACACACACAGACATAGACACAGAGAGACAGACAGGGGAGTACTGGAAACACGGGGGAAGTGGGAATCATAAGAGACATGGGGGGAATAAGCTGGGGCAGGCTATGGCTGGGGGTCAACAAAATGATTAGGAATCATCCTCTGGGTGCCATTAATATCAGTACATAAGCTCAAGCCAATCTGACCAGTAGTAGTTGAGATGTCTTGCTCTGGGCCAAAATGTTGGACAGACAGTTGGACAGCATCATCCTTCGAGTCATTAATAATGCTTAACGATGACTTACCACTAAAGCCTCCCCTGGCTTTGGCCAGCTCCCTTTTCTCTTGATGTAGGCATTTCAGGTTTTATCTCATCATCTCCACCATCTTCAGGTGGCTCCCAGGTGTGTTGCATCAGTGACCCCATCGGGCAGACTGAAATCCATTTGTTCAAAACACCTCTGGAGGAGGTTTTAGACTCATTCAAGCCAGATGTTGAAAAGGTGTAAATGCAGTGTCTCTCTAAGATGTAAGATTTACTCTCCCATGGTGTAACTATGTCAGTAAGCAGTCTGTCTCGTCTGTATCTCCTGATTACGGCAGCTGAAGTTACACTGCAATCAGCTGTCGGCCTCCGTCTCATTAAAGCAACAAGGAAAAACAGCTCCAGCCAGTTCTACACATACGATCATCTACAAGGAGCACCAATCTGCTGTAACATTTATCTGATCACTGATCAGTTCAACTGTTGAATGATCTGTGTGGGTGAGAGAGCGTTGATCTGTATGCCTGAGGGGGCGGCAGCGGAGCAGTTTGAGCTGTGAAGATGATGAAACTTGTGTCTTGCTGTCTTGTTGTAACTACATTGCTGAACTGTTATTCTTGTTCTGGTGTTTTTGGCAGTTACCAAACAGCTTCAGCTGCATCACCCCCTACTTCTGCGCTGCAGGAGGGATGACCCGCGACTAATGTGGCTAGCTCAATCAGTCACATCAATTGCATGTACATTAGGTTTCTCCTGTGTGTGTAATAAAGTACTATTCAGAGTGTAAAGATGGATTTCCCACAAGGGGGATTAATAAAGTAATTCTTCTTCTTCTTCTTCTAGATAGATAAATAGCCTGGTACATTGCTGTAGAGAGCTCAAATATAGCTATTTTTTGATTACAGTGGTGAAGCATCCAGTCCACCCATAAGATCAAGAAATACACAGTGTATGAGAGCTGCATAGAACTGTTTGAGGTGTGTCCTGTGTGCCAGCAGGTGTGTGATGTTCAGGCCGAAAGCTTGGGATATTCTTATCAGTGGAACAGCTGCGTTCCCATTGTCAGTTCTCCCGACACTGGAATAGCCAGCCTGTTCTTGGAAGTACTCCAGCCGGGAACATCCAGCTTTCCGCGGCAGTGTATTTAAGTGGAGCATGTTTTTATCTACCTGCAGAAGCAATGCAACTTCAGCTTTTCCAGTGTGACATCTTTCGTCTGCATGCCAGAATATTCATCGAGCCAAGTGCAAAAACAAAACAGGTAATTAGGGCCTGAGCACAAAGTTACAGCCACTTGTGACTTTCATTAACAACATTTCCTCATTATGTTGATAGAGAGCATAATCCAGTTGGCATTTCCATTTTCCTGCGAGTGTGCTTCATTATCCCCTCCCCTCCTCACAGAGTTCTTGGAGAGAGATCAGGGATGCAGCCAGGAGGAGGCTTCGACAGCAGGCTTTTCACCCCACCTTCCAGTGTGGTCACTCAGAACAGGTAGACACAGTTTTACCTTTAGACGTGGTTGGATGACATGTCATGTGACCTGTTCGTTGGAAAGATACTGACTGTAACGTGATTGTTGAGGCGTATGCTTTTGGTCTGATCCATCTTCAGTTAGGATTTATTCATGAAGCAGCTTCAGTCTTTAACTGGTTTTTATGGAACAAATGAGCTTCTTACTACTCGCTAGGTGTAGTTTTCCAATCTGATCTGGTTCCATGACACCAGGTTCCTAATTAGATGACAGCTTCCACTTCCTTTTCCTATCCAGTGTCAGCTACTGTTTCGACATAATGACACTCGTTTCTAGAGAACAAGGGAAGCTGCACTGTGAAAAGGTTTGAGCCTCATACTGAAGGCTGAATATGAATTACCTTTTAAGCCATGTGTATTGCATTGCTGATCCTTTAAAGCCTTGTGCTGAGGCCCTAAGATCCTCCACATTCCTGATGTTGGTAATAAGTGTTGGTTTGGACACCCTGATGAATGCACTTCATTGTTGACTCTGTGTCAAACCAGCAGTTGTACATTAACTAAAAATCAATAGTGACGGGAGCCGTATGTGTGTGCAGCCCGTGTCTGTTTTCTCTTTGTCTGATAGCACTAATGCTGTGATCTGAGGCTGCGAGGTGTTGCTGATTAAGCATTTAAGAGACGGACGGACAGACTTTAAACTTCCTGTCGTCATGTTAACACTGGAGTCTGGCACGTTTCTCTGCCTCAGCCTGAACTCAGCTGTCCAACATCAGATGAACTGTCAGATATCATCTTTAGACAGATTTTAAATGAAAGTATTCTCATAAGATCTAAAAGCAGGTAGAAAAGGGGAGTTTTTCCTTGCCACTGTCGCCTAGTGCTTGCTCATGGTAGGAATTGTTGGGTCTGTTGGGTGCAAACCTGTCTTCTGGCTTTATTATCTGACTACAGTATTAATATAGCCATTAGCCATCCGGCCTGACATGTAGCTACAGGCCACTGCCCCTAATAATCTTGAAAACACATTTTGGCAACAAATCTTCACTTTACAATAGCACAGAATTACAGGAGATTAATATGTATCTTATTATAATGTCTAGCAGTTGTGATGTCTAATTTGTCCACAATGTCATTTTGTATCAGTCTATCCAGGTGAGTTCTAGTGAAGCTAATGCTAGTAATTAAATCTAGATTTGTTAAGGACACAAAAGTGGGCTGGCTATTTTTACATTTGTATTCATAATTAATTAATTTAATTTAATTTTTATACAGCGACGACATGACAAGACCTGGACAAACCAGACACAGGAATTTTGGCGGTAGACATATTCTAAATAAAATCTGGCCACAAATGGTAAATGGACTTCACTTATATAGCGCTTCTCAACCTTATCGGTTCCTAAAGCACTTTACAGATTGGTGTCATTCACCCATTTACACACACACACATTCACACACCGTTGGCGACAGAGCTGCCATGCAAGGTGCTGGTCTCCATTGGGAGAAACTTAGAGTTCAGTGTCTTGCCCAAGGACACTTCAACATGTGGACAGGAGGAGCCAGGGATCGAACCGCCAACCCTGGGATCAATGGACGACCCGCTCTACCTCCTGAGCACGTGCAAAGCACCACACAAGGCAACCATACCTCTACTCTCCCTCAACATGTTCATATGCAAAAAGGTACGGATAAAGTTAGGCAAACCAGGTGGTGAAGGTCACTGAAAATGACGCTGATGGTTAAATGATTAGGTGTGGTCTTGTGCTCAATCAGAGAGTTAAGAATGGGAATACAAGTGTTGTGGAGTTTGGATGAGAGGGACGCAGCTGTGCAGGTTGATGGAAGTTAACTTACAGAATTTACAAATCTTGCTGTGCCACTTTAATGTCGACTGAAAATGATGTTGGCAGGATGGACATGTCAGGAATCCCCGCCCCCAGTCCATCCCCAGCTCACACTAAGTACATTACCTTCAAATATCTGCTTCGCTTCTTGACAGCTTTTAAAATAAAAGTATTGCTTTTTGGTGTCAGTTTCTTCATGTATAAAAGCTGTTGTATTTGAAATAGCTACAGTGTCAATCCTTGTTGACATTATTCATTTATTGGCACATAAAACAGGTTTATAATGGTAAATAATAAATGATAGCCATTTACCATTATAAAAAAAGTATTGGCATTAACAAAGTTAAACCTGCAGTAACTGATGTTTTGTTCATTAGTGGCAGCAGAACAAGCTGTCAACACAATATTGACAGATCATTGCCTCTTAAATTGATATTGCAAACAGTTTCCTATTTACACATCCAGCTGTTATGGACCAACATGTTCATTATCTCTTTCAGCTCTGTTTTTGGTCTCCACCAACTCCTGAGGGAAATATCTGGCTCTTTAGCTGCTAAATGCTCCGCTATGTTCACCAGCTAGTCTCTAACTGTGTCTGTCTGCTGTTTGCTGCTGAGCAGGTAGTGGACAGTGGCCCTCTTCACTACCCTTCAGAATACTTTTCTCACCTTAAGTATGCATGTTTATCATAGCTGTAGAAAAGGTTTGCAGCTTCCAACCCAAGCATGCAGTTGTTGTTGTTGTTGTTGTTGTACAATTATAATTGCATATTTTGGTCAGCTAGTGATGTACTGTGTTTTGTCATGTAGTGTATTTTTAGAATTACATATACAGTTTCATTTATCAGTTTTTTGTTGGTGTGGCTTGTTGCAGGACACACCTCTAAAAGGTATAAATGAATGGAGACATTCAAAATCATTCTGGCCTATCAATATCACACTGGAACAGAAGGACATTAGGCCTAAGATGTGAAGTATACATAAGCATCTCATAGAAATATGTGGTATATATAAGAAAATTCAGCATTACTGTCAGATACAGTCAGTCAGTGTTTATCACCGGGGTAAACACTCAGTACCTACAAAGAACAATAATGTATCATTACTGTTTCTGCTTTAGTCATTGCAAATGTGTTATGGTTAAAAGAAGGATTCACATCCAGCTATGGGCTCTAGTTGCCTCAAAGCCTTGTGCTGAGGCCCTGCAGAGACTGACCACTTCTTTGAATATAGCACCTATTACTATTGTCCTCCACAGGATGATTAGTGATTACGAGGGATCTTGAAGGATGTGCATGTTTACTCTTAACACTTACGAACGAGCCACTTGAGCAACTCAAAAAGCAGGTTTCTATTTAAACTCAGGGGAAGGAAGGCAGGGCAGTGATTATCGAACAGGGATTTAAGTGCCATTGTTGTAAAAGAAATATAGTGGCTAGCTTGAAGATGTATGTATCTGTTTGTGCTTAGAGGCTGAGAGGCCCATCATTAAGACTGGACACAAAAGTCCAACACAATACTGTGTGGAAACATAGCCCAGAGATAGACCTGCACCTGCTTGTCTTTCTGCACCTTACAGAACAGAAACCATCTTATGTAGGGAACTGTCATGTGCAATTTGGTGATTTTCTTTTTCCATCACCCAACACAACAGTTCCTCTGAAAAATCACTCAGTCAGTAATCACTAGTATTTTTTGAACAAGGGTATACCTAAACTGTTAGGCCTTGTGCTTATCAAACCTGTTCACAGTACAGCACAGATGCTTATGGAAAGTACATGTGCTATAAATCTACTGGAAAAACAAACAGCCAGCACCGTAAAGACATGGCAACATGACTCTAGGGATGGCAAAGCTGGTTGGTCCACCACCTTGGACCAAAATTAAACAAAGTATCTCAACAATTATTGGGTGGATTGCCATGGAAACATTCATGTCTATGGATGAATCCAGACTTTAGTTGATCCCCTGTCTGTTCATCTAGCACCACCAGTACCTTATCCAGTGAAATATCTTCACATCTACAAGAAGGATTGCCACAAGACTTTGTATATTCATGTCCTAGATGATGTAGCGCCAGCATGAGTTTGACATTTTTGGTTGAGATATTTAAGAATTAATTATTTCAACAACTATTGGATGGTTTGCCAAATGTGGCACAGACACTTTCATGTTCCTCTCAAGATGAACTGTGATAACTTTGGTAATCCTCTGACTTTTCATCTAGCGCAACTAGCAGAAAGAATCTAAATCTGCTTTCTTACTGTAGTTTATGACCAAATTCCTAATACTGAAGGTCCTCAGTTGTACTGTGTGTTTAGCTACTTCTGCCGACACATTAAACTCAGATGGTGGAACTGAGCACTGCTGTCCATAAGCACATTCTCAAAGCTCTACTCAGGATCATTTTCAGCCACATTTTTTCAGTGGTCTGTCTCACGTGCTTCATCAATATAGCTGCTTATGCAGGTCACGCAACAGCTTGTGTTTGACTTGTGCTTTTCGAGCATAATTGCAGTATTTTTAGACACACTCACAGATAAAGGGAGATTCCAGCTGTGGCTTTGGCTTCACACTGGGAGCGCCCCCCCCCCACCCACCCACACACACACACACACACACACACACACACACACACACACACACACACACACACACCATACAAGCCCACTGTTATTTGCTCCATTGATCAAAGTCACTAAAATAATGACAATAACCACACTTTCCAAGCCATCTTTCACACTTTAGGCCATGCCACCGTGCCCCAGTGTGAAACCTGGACACTGGACTAAACACACACACACACACACACACGCACATATATAAAAACAAGAAAAAACGAGCAGAAGCACTATAATTGAAATGGTGTGTGGATGGGAGGGTGGGTTATTAGACAAAACATGGCAGGCGATTGAAGTGACCCTGAATGGGGAAGGTCTTTATTAGCAAGACGTCAACAGCAAGGGGCCCTCCACCAACAGAGGCTGCAGCCAGCATCTGCTTCTATACCATGAACTCTCACTCAACATTCATCCTAGCATTTATCCATTTATCTGTCTGTCTGTCTGTCTGTCCCTCCTTCCATCCGTTTGTGTGACTGTCCACACATCCATCACTTTGTAATAAGTGGAAAGGTTCTATCAGTGAGAACAGCAGTATTTATCTCAAACCAGTCTGGCTAGTATCGGGTTCATTGCTTGCCCATTTTGATGGTTAAATTGCCTATTAGTATTGTGTTGATTGCTGCTGCATGCTAACTCCTGCTTTCCACTTCCATCCACCTAGCTGTGAGGGTAAAGTGCTCTCTCTCTGTCTTGATATTTTCTCTTTTTTCAACCGCCCAACTACTCCCTTTATAGTATGGCTATTATTGTCCCCTAATAGACTACTCAAATGGTTAGCCTTGTTTGGATTTTCTGACAGGTGCCTCTGAAGAGGTGTTCTAAAATAGTGGTTCTACAAATGGGGTCAAGGAACACCTAAGTAAGGCCCCAGAGGTCCACTGACTTTCACAATTGCCAGTTAATTTAAAAATTCAGTATTAAATCGACAACAACATTAATCCATCTTGGTATGTGGGAGTCAATCTGATCTCATGCGGCTCTGCGGTTTGATGTCTCAAGTATAAAAGTGGCTGCTGACCACTGGCCAACAGATCCTTAAAGGAATAGTTCTACATTTTTATAAAATACGCTTATTTGCATTCTGGCAGAAAGTAAGATGAGAAGATTGATACCAAAGTCATATCTGTCTGTTAAATATGAAGCTACAGCCAGCAGGTGATTAGCTTTACACAAAAACAATAATTCAGTTTTTTACGAGTTGTTATCTCCCGGACTATTTTGTGGAGTCTGCACTGGTTGCCTGGCCAGGCTAGCTGCTTCCACCCTGTTTACAATATTTGTGCTAAGCTAAGCAAACCAGCTGCCGGCTGTAGCCTTATATTTAACAGACAGATGTGACTTTGATATCAATCTTCTCATCTAACTCTCTGCCAGAAAGAGAATAAGCGTGTTCCCAAAATGTTGAACTTTTGCTTTAAAGATCACTGCCTGACTTTGTTATAATACCCTACAGAAATAGAATTGCAATAGAAATATTGCAATTCATTTGTCCCAGCTGAATGGGTGATTGTTTTGTTTTGGGCTTAAAAATTCCTTGAATGTCCCAACCTCTTAGACCACCAGGTTATATACTACAACCCTGAAATGTCAGAACATTGAAAATAAATTCAATGTATCATCAAGTTTCCTTCAAATTGGAAATCATATGCAAATACAGATGCTTACACCACAGTAAATAGGCTACTCTAAAGATGATACCAATCATAAAAATACACTTACTGTAGGTCTGATTCACAAGACTATACACTATCACTGTGTGAATAATTTAATACGTTTATTGCTGAATTAAAAAAAACTGTTTTTCTATCTTCCATACATTTCTCTTTTAAATTACTTCTCTAATTATCAATTATCATTTTACACGACTAAATGATTAACGCGTTTCTTTTTTCTAATCAATACAATCCACTGTGCAACAAAGCTGAGGTTTTACTGGTGCTGAGGAAGCCATCCATATAGTCTCCTAGCAAGAGACTTGGGTCAGGTCAGGACATTTGTGTGGTGAAGTGGCCTCTTTTAGTCTTTCAACAACGCCTTTGTGTGTTTGCAAATGGGGGATGTGAGGACAAGTGACAACTCTACTCAAGCACTTGTGTTGGAGATGTCCTCGAACAGTAACTAAAAAGATTCTCAATAATGTAAAGATAAAATGAGGAATCAGAACTATTGGTTGACTCTACATTAGACATACATCACAAACTAAATCATGGTCTTATAGGCATTATCCTTCCCTAAACACAGATATGAAACTGATCAAGGTAACTCTACACATGCGCTGTCCTATAACTGCAGCCCTATAGAGGAAGGTGGTGACAGTTTCCAACAGAGGATGTGCAGCACAATCAATCGTTAAAGTAGTTTCTTGTTATCATCATTGCCCTATGTCAGCATTGGCTTCCAACTATTTGGGCTTGACACATTTGAAAATAACTTCACTATTGTATTCTTTGGGCAAGAGTTGGTTGCGATATCATATTGATGATTGATTGATTTTCATTTGTATTTAAATATTATGACTATGTTCAACCAATGTAGAGTTTTGAAGACCAGTGCCAATATTTTTGGACAAACACTGCCAATAGCAGATTTTTACAGGAATGCTCCACCATAATGTAAAGTGCCAAGTGAAGCTTTAACCATATTTTATTTGCCATAACCACGATCTTCCCCTAACCTTAACCATACCGTAGTTCCCACGCGCCCAAAATCATTTTACAAAAACATTGTCATAGAATGTAATCTGGGGTTCTGCAGAAACGTCCAATAATAACATTCTTTCTGGTATTTAGTATTCTTCATTATGGATACATCTGCATACATACTCACATGCACATATACATGCATACATATACATATACAAAGACATATCCATCCAACGGGGGCCACAGACCAGAAAAGGTTGAGAGACCCTGACTTTCACAAAAGCTGTCAACTTCTGTCTTGTTCCCGTTGCTCTCAGTTTATCTTAAAAAAACATTTGCACATTTTCTACTTGTTAAAAAGTAAAAAGAGAGCGAGAAAATCAACAACAAAACAATAAAAACAGAATCAGCACGTCAGGCTGTGGCAGAATGCCAGTATACTGTACTTTTAACTCCTTATCAGTATTTGCTGTCGGTTTACCAGGAACCTACAAGACCACATCATAAAGGTTCAAAGCTACAACTCAACTTCACCCATTCACCATGTGTTTCAGCCGTCTCGGTGTACAAGCATGTCAATTATTAACTGGCTCTGTGTTGCCTTAGAAAAGGCTGATAGCATCCAATAAAGCCATTTAGTGTCTCTCCATCACTAGCCTGTTGGTTTACAGTAACACACAGCCTCAAATCTATTGGCATCTATTGTATTTGATGGATGGTTGTATAAATACAGAGTGAGACATGAGGTGGGGGTGAACTTTCACTGATCTGAAGTATAGTAGCTGTTCTAAAATGCTGCCATTTACTCTGGAACTGTTTCTTTCCCATTATTTAGCAGTTTGTGCAATTGCCTGCATCATATGGCGACCCCCTCAGCTCAGGAACCCCTGTCTAATCAGTGTTACCTCCTGCTGGTTTGTGACAAAGACAAGGACAAAATCCAAGGCAGAGACAAGAAACTGACAATCCGGCATCCACATCCACTTCCTGCACTGAGAGCTCTCTCTAACTCTCTTTTCTCATTCTTTACACAACTATTTCTGTCACGTCTTATGTGTAAATCTGAACATGTCTTGAACATGTCTGAACATGTGCATTATTATCCCCATAATAAAAACAAGTATCACTTTCCTCTCTATCCATCCCACCTTCCAGCATGGCCGTTTGGACCAGCTTTTGCCTTCTGATGAGGTCGGCCAACACAGTGTACAAACTACTGCAGCTCTTTCTGAGGCTAACCTGGCCCTGACACCTTGCAGAGGATCAAAGGAGCACAACATGCACTGTATATGTCGGGCTGTTAGTCACTCTTAACACATGGGTTGCTGGACAAGGCATGAAACCTCTGCACTAACGCTCCACCCTCGTCTTGGGGTAAAAGGCGTTTGAGACAAAAAGAGCTACTTAAGAGCTTAGTGGAAATGTGTTTGTGTGTGTGTGTGTGTGTGTGTGTGTGTGTGCGTGTGTGCGTGTGTTTCCAAGCCCCATTGTCCCTGGTCACTTGTTTTTTTTTGATGATCCACTTGAACCCAGAGGGCCTCTTTGTCCTGAGCAGGTTCTGACCTCCAAACCGCTGAGTTCAAAGTTCTAGCGTGTATTTGCATCCAGCTCCATGAGTTAGTCACACTAGTATAGAAAAAAAAAGCCTGGAGTAGGTGGCTATTTGCTTTGCTTTTCACTCTACATTTTCTTAGGTTAACACAGAGCACACTGAGCTGGTAATGTGAAGTTAATATTCCTCAGGCCCATTGATGATCACTGGGACGAAATGCCAGCAGAGGCAGTGACATGGTTTAATCCAGTCTAATCTGCTAATATGCTTTGAATTGAATGAAGAGGAACCCCTAACCCCCCCGACCATGTTAGTTTCCAGCCCCTACCCAGTGAACCACACAGCATTAGGAATCATTACTGCTACTAGTCCATATAAAAGATGCATTACATTACCTGAATGTAATCAGGCAATGTAATGTAGAAACCTGCCTAGAAACATTAATACATATGGCAAAATCTCTAATGCCACCTTGATCAAAGAAATAGAGGTAAAGTATCAGTGGTGTCCTGCAACCAAAAACTTTAAACTTCAGTTTAAAGGCGGATGTTGGCATATTAAACATGAAACTCATTTAAAAACTAATTACACTTAAGCAACACAGCTATAATACTTATTGATTACCAGTGAAAGAAAGGAGATGGCTTGCTTTCAAAATAAGACTACAGGGACCACAAAATAAACAAAAATGTCAGTGCTGAAGGTCAGGCCTGAACACACACACACACACACACACACACACACACCTTTTCAGAAAAGGAAATAACTCCCAAACTAAATGATGAAGGACAAACAAAATATTGTCCAATACACTCAAGAATCAATTTCAGACACGGGATGACAGAGAGCAACAAAACTGTTTCTAAAACTAACTGATAAAAAACAGATAGTTAACACCTACAGATGTGACTAAAGACCTAAAGAATAACTGAAAATGGTTGAAGGCACATACAGTGTGATTACAGATTGTGAAGGTCCTTTGTGTTCTTTCAGATCAAATGTGCCTTAAAAAATGTGGACAAACATCAGAGGGGTAATGGCTGTCCCTGGTGTGAACAACTCATCAATCACTGACAGATAGGGTGTATATTAGTCTTGTTAGCATTTCTACTGGAGCCCTTGAGGTAGCTGGCCAAGTTATATAAGCATGCTGAATAGCAGTCAAACATTTGTGCTAGATAAAGAAGCCCTTGAAAGCTGTGAATCCACCTGTATGCTGTTTGTCTTCTCTCAGAGAGCTCCCACACGTTGTCCGACACTGGTCAAATATACAAGTGTTGTCAAACACTGAGGCTGTGTGCGCAGCTTCTCTCTTTATGTATTTGAGCATGAATATATATGTAGGAGCAGACAAACAGTCAGTGGCTCCCTGTGGGTCTTATGAGACTGTAGCATTAAGGGGCCAGTATGCTTCTTCAGAACTTCTTCTGTCCTCTGGTTCTGCTCGAGGTTTCTGTCTGTTAAAAGGGAGTTTTTCCTTGCCACTGTCGCCTAGTGCTGCTCATGGTGGGAACTGTTGGGTCTCTGTAAATATAAAGAGTTGGTCTAGACCTGCTCTATATAAAAATGTGCCCTGAGATACTTTTGTTATGATTTGGCGCTATATAAATAAATTTGAATTGAATTGAATTGAAAACTCTTCCAGGGCTCCATGGTGGAGAGGAGGTCATGTGACTCAGGTCTGTTTGGCAACACCTGAAGTTGCTCAAGGTCCTCCTGGATCCATATTCTTCATATGTTTACAATATGTTCATAACTTTGTCATCATGATTGTCCATACTGTAATTTTACTATGTTGGTCTATTCTGTACACACGACATCTACTGTCTGTCTGTCCTGGGAGAGGGATCCCTCCTCTGCTGCTCTTCCTGAGCTTTCTAACAGTTTGTCCCTGTTAAAGTGTTTTTTGAATCGAGGTTCTAAGGACAGAGGGCGTCATATGCTGTACAGACTCTAAAGCCCCTTGAGGCAGATTTGTGATTTGTGATATTGGGCTGTATAAATAAAACTGACTTGACTTGAATGTCTTCCAGTAGAGACTGACTGATATGCGGCTGTTCACTGCGCCTTCCAGTCATACATTGTACGAACTAGACCTTCAGTTGTAGAGGTTCTGATTTTGGGCTGTCCAGGAGAGGGTTCTCTGGGAATAGTTCATTTTTAAAATACTCAGAGGGGTAAAATGGTCTGAATACTAAGTGCTTTGAGTTTTGTACAATTCAAATGCATTTCTGTCTAATTAATGTATCTGGAAGTCTTCCAGATTTCATAGAACCATAGTTACGTACGTAACTCTACACCAGCCGCGTGAAGCTAAATTTGAGGGTGAATGTGATGTTGCCTTGTACTTTGTGGCTATGGAGTACAAGGCAGTACAAGGCCAAGCCAAAGAATTTTCACAGATACAGATTAGGACAAACCAAAAAAAAGAAGCGTTCTGGTTTTTAAAAAACCTTAAGTCTAGACTTTGCAGTGAGTCCTGAATGCTGTAATGTTTCTTCGGGCCCTGATATACTCTAAAACAGATGTGACAAATCTGTTTATACTACATTAGATGTCTGAATACTGTAGATGAGCATGTTCACAAATGTGCAGCCGGCAGGATAATCAAATTTGGGCTGCAGGTGGACACACGGTCCCTTGCTCCCACTCGGAAACCCACAATTCCATTCATCCCCTGTGGACCACAAATATCCGCAGCACATTTCATTGTGAATCATCAAGATACAGTATCGCTAAACCAACATGTTAGATGGATGGACGGACAGAAAGTTGTCCAGGAAGTTTTAAAAGACATTCAAATCAAAACCTATCATGATGTGTTTAGTTTACTGCAGCTACTACTACAATTACAAGTGCTGCTATTTTACCCCGCAATACATAAGCGCTGACATTTTCCGCAACAGATACTTCTGCTACTTCTAGCGTTAGGGCACATTTCTAAATCCAGTGCCATACAGACTGGAGCTGTGAGCGGCATGCTGACATACACTTCACACACACACAAAGACACACACTCTGTCTTTTCAACTTTTCTTTTAATATGCAACACAAAAGGCATGGTGCTCCAGCTGTGTAGCAAATATGAGTTCCATTCTGGGACAAAGTAACAGAACAGCTTTCTGCCTTCTGCTCCATCCACTGAATAATAAAAAGCTGTTTCTCTCTCTCTCTCTCTCTCTCTCTCAATTCAATTCAATTTTCAATTCAGTATGCTTTATTGGCATGAATGAAACAAAGACAATATTGCCAAAGTGTCAGGTAATAATGAGATTAAAATAATAATAATAATAATAAAGGTACAATTCATAAAATCAAGAAAATAGCAGGAAACTTATAACATATGTGAGACTGTGGAAGTGTGTGTTGAATTTTAGTGTGTGTTTGTGTGTGTGTGTGTGTGTGTTGATATTGGTATTGGTGTGTGTGTGTGTGTGTGTGTGTGTTGATATTGGTATTGGTGTGTGTGTGTGTGTGTGTGTGTGTGTGTGTTGATATTGGTATTGGTGTGTGTGTGTGTGTGTGTGTGTGTGATAGCCTATGTCAAGATACTTATTTGTCATATTCAGTGATGTTTAATTATGTGTCCCTCAGTTTGTGACATGCAGTCACATATTGTGCAGCTCAGTCTGCTGCAGGTCCTTCTCCTAACACAATCTGCTGCTTTTCACTGTCATCGAGCTCTGTGAAGTTTGAGATTTATTAAAGTAGAAGAGATACTCTGCCAATCTGTAGGCATCTCTTCTTCATTCATTTGGTTTATTCTGATCAGTGGTTGGAAAGCAGTGCTGATCTGAGGTTGAACAGTATTGGGTGTTATTTGATCAGTCTCAGGACCAGCTGACAGAAGGGACTCTTTTGGGTGTTCAGTTCTTGGGTTTGTAGTGCCTGAAATCTTCCTTCTTCTCGTTCTTTTTTTAATGTTAATAATCAATGGGTAATGGCCTAATTCTGCCCTGCATGCATTGGATGGTGTTTTTCTATGGATGTTTAATGGATGGATGTTTAATGGATCTACAGAATTCTGTGTGCAGGGCCACTATGGGATGCTTGTCCCATCTAGTGTAGTCCTGATGGCTCAGTGGACCCCAAACTTCACTACCACAGAGGACGATTGGTTGGATTACACTGTCAAATATTTTAGTCCCAATTTTAATTGGTATGTCTATTTTGTAAAATTTTCTTTTAATTGCATAAAATGCTCTACGTGCTTTTTGTTTCAGTGCATTCACTGCTGGACCAAAGCTACCTGATGCACTGATTTTGAGCCCCAGGTAATTATAGTGTAGGGTGTGATCTAGGTGGGTGTTTCCTAATTTGAATTGATATTTGCTTTCCTGAGATCTGGGCTTCTTTTGGAAGATCATGATTTTAGATTTGTTAAAGTTGACTGTCAGGGCCCAGTTCTGACAGCACTCCTCCAGGAGGTCCAGGTGCTGCTGTAATCATCCAGTCACCAGGTCATCAGCATAGAGCAGGAATTTAACTTCCTTATTGTTAAGGGTTAGGCCAGGGGTTCCAGTCTGCTCCAACAGTACTGCTAGGTCATTAATGTAGATGTTAAATAGAGTTGGAGACAAGCTGTTACCCTGAAAGACACCTCTCCCTTGAGTGAAAAGATCTTTTGTTGCCAATTTTGACTCCACATTTATTACTGACATACATGCAAAAATTGTACCCTTGTTTTTTTGGTGTACGTGATGATTAATTAGAGTGTAAACGTGGTCAGTGGTGCGGTGATTTGGTAAAAAGCCAATTTGCCCTTTACTCAGGACATTGTGTTCCATAAGGAAGGCCAGCATCCGGGCATTGATAATGCTGCAGAAAACCTACCCCAGATTACAGCTCACACAAACGCCTCGGTAGTTGTTAGGGTCTAATTTATCTCCACTCTTATGTATTGGGGAAATAAGCCCCCCTCTCCAGATCTCAGGAAAGCAACCTGACTGAAGAACGAGATTGAAGAGCTGAAGCAGGGCCCGTCTCAGCTCAGGGCTGGATTTAGTTTTTTGATGCTGTTTTCTAATTCTTTCATTGTAATTAAGTAATCAAGGGGGTTCTGATTATTTTTGATTGTTGATTCAAGGATTGTCAATTTTTCTTGAATTTGTTTCTGTTTCTGATTGAGATCGTTAAATGAAATTTGCTCATATAGTTTTTCAAAATGATCTTTCCAAATGTTAACATTTTGTAGGGCCAGGTTGTCTTTTTTGTTGTGTAAGTTTTTCCATCTCTCCCAGAACTGATTTTGATCAATGGACTCCTCAATTTCTTTTAGTTTCTGATGGTGATGTTGTTTTTTCTTCTGTTTTATTATCTGTTTGTATTCTCTCAGTGTTTCCACATAAGTTTGTCTCAGGTCTGTGTTTTGTGGCTGACGGTGTTTTAGGTTGGACTGCTGTCTTAATTTTCTTCTGACATTTTTGCAGTCCTTGTCATACCACTCTTCCTTTTTCAGTCTCTGTTTAGATGCAGAGCTGTTCTTAATAAGACCTGCTTTACTGGCTGATTTATGATCAATATGATTTATCTTTGTCTGGGCTTATCTTATACTTAGACTGGGCTCTGGTAGACTGGGCTCTCGTAGGCTGGGCTCTACTAGGGTGTGCTGTGCTAGATGGCAGTCTCCTCTCCCTTGGCCAGTCAGGTGTGTGCTGCTGTCTATGGCTGGCCTGTGGTGGTCCTGTGGTGGGGTGTGGGACTGGAGACTCTCTGTCAGCTGTTATCCTTCTCAGGTCCTCAGCAAACATCCAGACGTGGTCCCGATCCAGGTGGACGTGGTCATACAGGTGCTCACATGTCAGAGTGCGGTGATGGGCGATGTTGACCTTGTTTAGTGCTGCACACTCTGAGATGATCACCATGTTTATATTGTGGATCAGGTCCCAGGGGAAGTCAGTGATGTTAGCCCTGGAAACTCCCTGTGTGCTTTCTGAGCCACCTTGATGATGTCCTCTGCCACCCTCTCTCCTTTGTGGCGTAGGTCATTTGCTCCAGTGTGGATGATGATGTTGTCAGGGTAACCCAGGTGGTCAGAGGAGTAGGAGAGCTTTGTCAGTGTGAGGACACCAGAACTTCCCCACACTGCTTTCTGTGCTCCAGACATTTGCCATTGGAGTCAATGAGGATTGCAGTTTTAGGGTGCTGGCGACAGAGTGGTCCCTGTTCCTCTGTGACTGGCTCTACTCTGGCTGGTCAAGGGGCTGTGTGTAAGGCTGTGTGAGTCTGTGGAGGACTGGGAAGACTGGGATGTGGCGCTGCCTGGCTGCTGGGGCCAGTCTGTGGAGGATGGATTTGTTGCCAGTCATTTTAAGGTCATTATATTGCTCACGCAGAGTGGAGTGCCAAGCTTCTGGGTGCTCCGTAAAGAACAGCAGGTCTGTTATTACTGTTCTGTCACCTTGTTTTTTAAAGTCCGTCCCGAGTATCTCGGGGTGGTCTTTGAGCAGCTTGCTTCTGTATTTCTTCTTTCCTGCTTCACTGGTCATGTCCTCCATCCATCTGGTTGTTGTTGCTTTGGAACCATTTTTCCAACTGAGAAATGACTGCTGTGCACTTTTTTTTGTATGCAGAGCTAAGCTGTATAGCTACATTTTTACATGGATGTACTAGAAGTCTAGTTTTTCTTTAAATAAAAATGTTCCTACCCCTCAGGAATGTTCTGTAGTTAATCCTTATTCATGTTTCTTTCCTTTTCTTATCTCTGTTGTTGCTTTCCTCCTCCTTTTGCTGTCCTTTAAGTAGTTTTGTCCTGGTCTAGGTCTGCGTTACCATGGCAGTTGGTGCTGTTACCAGTTAGCTTGCTAGGTAGCTTCTCCCACAGTTTTGTTTGGTGAGTTTACTGGTTTCTCAGATTGACTTGAAACTTGCCAACTTTGTTCCCAAATTCTTTAACTTTAGTCTAACTTTAGTCTAAACTTTAGTTTAGACTTGTCACTAAACTTGATCTAAAAGCAATGAAATGATTTGCTGAAGTAGGAGCTCATGTTCTCTCTTGGTTGCCCCTCTCTCTCCCTCTCTCCCTCTCCCCCCCTCTGAAATGAGCACAATGTGCCTCATACTGGTGCTCGATGTCACTCAGATCAGTGCTTTGTAGAGGGCCAACACTGGCAGCTGGGCATGTCCACCCACACACACGCACAGAATCATGTTGTGTGTGTGTGTGTGTGTGTGTGTGTGTGTGTGTGTGTGTGT
>VMKM01004081.1:0-22905 GCA_008360985.2 Macquaria ambigua | reverse complement strand
GGCTCTCTCTCTCTCTCTCTTTACCCTCTCTATCTCTACCTACCTACCTCTCTCTCCCACCCCAACACACACACACACACACCTGGTGATTGATTGCCCCAACCAAACCTCTGCCCTGGTCGCCATGGCAACACACTGCGCCTGTACTCTGAAAGACGACTGTGAACACATTCAGGGCCGCGGTCCACCTCCTTTCCATCCTCTCCTCACTGTGCCTCGACCTCCCTCCTCTTATTTATCACTTATTGCCCTTCGCATTACTCCTCCGTCACCCCCTCTGTCCTTTCTACCCCCTCCTTTTATCCCTTCATCCCACACCTCCCTTCACTTGAATCATTCCCCATTATTGCTTTGTCTCCATCAATCCCCTTTAGCCCTCCTCTTCTCCCCACCTTCCTTTCCATCGATCTAACTGCCCTCCGTGACTTTTTCCGTTCACCTGTTTTACCCCTCTTTAACCAACCATTCACAAACTCTCCTATCATCTTTTTATTTATTTCTTCTACCCCTCCCATCCCTCCTTGTATCCTCTTTCTACACCTCATTGCCTCTTTAATCCCTCCACCTACCCCTCTATGACTCCTTTTATCCCTCCATCACTCCTTCTGCACCTCCCATCTCTACTTTTATCCCTATATCAACCCTTCTAACCCTTTCCATCACTCCTTTTATTCATCTGTCAAAGCCTTTCACTTCTTCTACACGCTCCCTCCCATCTCTCTTTGCCTAACAGTCCCTTTTTTCTTCCATTCCTCCATCTCCTCTCTTTCTCCTTCCAGCTGCCTTCATCCATCACTCCTCCTGCGTTATCGACATCCCCATTTCACAGAAAACATTTCTTTCTCTACTTGCTGTGTGTGCAAATGCATTGCCTGTTGGAAACCCAGAGACATGCTTAAAGAAGAAGAAACATACATGAAACAACATGTATTTTTAAAAAAATGAGAGATGCAGTTATTAGCATGATTTCACACGTCTGCCTATAGGTACTGACTGTTAAAATGGATCGAGCGTGCCTGTGTCCTGTCCTTTTGATTAGCTGACTCTTGTTTGATGATGTTTTAAATATGCCTCTGCCAACACAGCAGATAAATTAATAACCTCTTTCAAATTACATCTTTTAAAAAAGGGAGTAAATGCAGGTGAGTTCATCACAAGAAACTCTGAGGATCACAGTGGAGTCCATTAGCCTTCACTCTCATTTCAGCTCATCTTCACTTTGGATCTCTTTCAATTTGGAGCTGCTCTCGGCTCGACTGAGACTCTTTATAGAGACACAAGAGAAATTAACCACGAAGCTGAAACAGGAGACGAGAAGAAATTAAATTAATACACCGACATGTAACTAATGACAAAACACACTCAGTGCACTTATGGTTACTGTCAAATGATTCAAATCTAATTTCCGAGGTTGTCAGTGTTTATAAAAGGTCGAATAAAAGAAACATATTATCTGGCTGCTGTTGTTAAAGCTGAAAGAAAACCTCAGCAGTGATAAGTGTCTTTAAGTTTTGTTAAAGGCGTACAGCACATTTAATCGGTGTGTGATCCGTCTGCTTCCCACATTATTTTTGTTAATTTCATTGATTTTCTGTCGTAATTGTAATTGTGCTTTGGCAACACATTACAAATGTCAAGCCTATTGAACTGAACTGAACTGAATTGAATGTATGGTGATAAGTAGGCGGACGCTATCGCCTTCAGCCTGCCGTCGATGAAGATTTGACTCAAAATGAAAAAGTGATGAAAGAGGGAAGAAGGATGAGGAGAGACGTGTGTGTGTGTGTGTCTGACTTTCTGACAACTGGGGACAAAAGCTGTGTCCCCAATTGGGAAAAAACGATTTTTGGGGTCAGTGGTTAAATAAATTTTAGAATTTTAAAAGTTTATGAAATGTCCCCAAAAGTGACCTAAGTAAACGTGTGTGTGTGTGTGTGTGTGTGTGCGTGCGCCATGAACCTTGCTAATGTTTATATATGTCTATGTTTGAATATACTGTATGTACAGACTATTATATAAGTTTAATTTCACCGTTTCATTAGAACCAGTTCCCTTCAGTTTCTGTCTGTTTCACTTGAAGACCTCAGCTGATAACTGGAGTCTGATATGAGACGGTCCAACAGGACAACAGGAGCCTGGAGCTACTCATCTGATGGCTTTAGGGAACAAACAGACCTTTCTGGACACACAACGTGTTTCTCATTTCGTTCCTGTTGTGTTTGTTGGCAGAACTGTTCTGCAGCCCTTTGGTGTCTCGTTGTGTTCAGGCCACAAGCAAACAGGGAGAGTAAACATGTTGTCTAGTTACACAAATCCAAACTGAAACCACACAGAAACTAAACATCTGACTTGTCGTGTCAAAATATTTGAGTGTTCAGGTTTATCAAAGGAGACATTCAACATTTGGAAATGCTGACCTTGGTTTATTGTGAAAATTTGTAATCATAATACAGCAGCAGGAGGCGTCAGTTCATTACAGCTTCACTAACACTTCAGTTCTTTTGCTGCTGTGTTAAACAAAGTCCTGAAGTGTGAATGTACGACATGATCCTGGCATGAAAAGAAACACTCTTATACTTATTTCTGAATCATCTGAAGACTGTGTTTACAAGAGTTGTGTTGTTGATGAGACACGATTATTCTCACATAATGATTACTGAAAAGCTCCTTACAGGTTACTGTTCAGCAGTATTACTGAAATGTTCAGATTTCTTCTTTTATGGATGAACCAAACTCTTCATATGAAACATGAACCCATCATCTATAGACCTTTAATAACAGACCTTTTCTGTTAGTAAACATTATGATGTTTTTTTGTGGGTGGGGCTTAGGTGGAAGCAGAATAATTCCCTGAACACATTAGCTAACGTTAGCTAGCAGGTTTTGTTGGCTTGTTTTTTTAACAATGGTTGAAGAAAATACAAGTTTCACTGACTATATAAGGTCGCTCACTCTCCGGGACCTTGAGTGTTGTAGAAAGGGAGACGACACTTAAACCGTTTCCTCTATGTTTTGTCTCTGGCCATACAACTAGCTAACGAAGTTGGCTAATGCGCTAAAAGAGTTAGCATTAACGAGAGAAATCACCTATTCCTCATAAGTTCCCCAATTTCTGATTAGGTGGGTGTGACAAACCTTTAGACACATAACGTTATCCATACTGACAGATGACAAACAGACAATACTTTATTTAACCTTACCTGATATAAAGTGTGTGCGCTACAAACACGGGTTTAACCATAAGGCTAGTTAACTAGTCTTTGTTGTATTTTTTTAACTGGCAGTGGCAGCTGGTATGCGATAAAATTTCAATTTTGGAGCATTACTCCTTTGATTCTGGCAACACCTCAGCAAGATGACATTTTCGGTAGGTTTTGTAGTCTATGACTCTGAGGTGATTCGTGTTTGCCTCCAGTTTTTCATTTGTTTTGTTTAACGCTAACGTAATCATGACGTTGGCACTAAAAGGGTCTATAAGAAGAACGCTATAAGAAGGTTTGAACACTGAAGGGCAACACATATCACATTTTATAAAATATAAAAAACACCTGAATGAAGAAGTTTGGACCAAAACTTTTAAAATGTATTTTTTTAGTGACATCTCGTTCATGTCATGTACAGAAACTGAATTATTACGACAGAGAGAAGAGAAAGATGTGCAGAAATAGAGGGAGTAGAAGTTAAGAAAGAAAAGGCAACAGAATGATTTGTTTTGATGTGATGATAAACTGAGATTAGCTGGTGTGTAACGCTTTAAAACAGAAGGTGTTGGCAGGTGCAGAGAGAGACGAGGCGCGAGAGGAAGAGAGAGGTAGAAGATTAAGGGCCGATGCACATAACAGGGTTCAGTCCATCTGTCCAGCCTTTGGTTTCACGCTTAGGTTTAAATCTCACCAGCTGGCCACACACACACACACACACACACACTCACACACTCACAGTGTTGTAGAGATGCACAAGACAGGGAGCCAAAAGAAAGAGAAAGGAGAAAAAACTTATCCCACAACAAAATATAGCATAAACACGCACAAGTCCTCCAACCTAAACAACAGAATAGGTCGTTTGCCAATGTCTCCCAAAACGACATAGGTGTACTGGACCTTCATCGTCATGGTAACAACAACACGTGGTTAGTTTGGTTAGGTTTAGGCACCAAAACTACTTGTTATAGGTTCGGGAAAAGATCATGGTTTGGGTTAAAATAAGTATGTTAAGTCAAAATAAGTCAACACTGGCTTTTGGATTCACACATGACACAAGCGGCGGTCTCCTGGGTGAAAGTCCTGTGTTGTTCATCCATCCATTCATCCATCCATCCATCCATCCATCCATCCATCCACGCCTCCCTACATGGACTGTGTCGATGTGTGTGTGTGTGTGATTGACATAAACACACACACACAGAACGACACAAACAAACAAACATAAACCTGATTTCTATTTTTTATCTCTGACTCGCTCTGCCAGATTCATCCCATCTCGATCTCTCTTCTTCTTTTCCGTCTCTTCCTGCCTTCTTCTGTCTCTCCCCCTCTTTTTGCGCTCTCTTCCTTCCCATCTCATTTTTCTCTTTGTGCAAATTGTTTGTCTCTCTTTCTCCTTTGTTCTCAACCTCATTCCAGGTTTCTTTCTCCCACCCTTTTCTTTTTCTTCATCTATTTCGCCAGGTTCTCTCTAAATTTCCCTCTTCCTTTCCCAAGGTCAAGGTAAATGTTACTTTTATATAGAGAAACGTGTTAATTAATGATAATTATGTGATACACACTAGCCTGAACTGGCTTGAACTAAAATAAACCAGTAAATCAGTCACACCTACCAATACCTTTAATCCTAATTCTCTCTTTTCTTGATCTTCTTGATGTCTGTCCGCTTTGTTGTTTCTTCTCCATTCACTCTTCCAGTTCCATCGATATCAGTCTTTCTATCTCTTCTCTCTTCCTCATCTCCTCCCTTTTTATCTCTTGCTCTTCATCTCTTTCTCGTAAACCTCTAACTTTCTTTTCTTCTTCACAGCCTCTTTTGTAATTGTCTGAGTGCCGGTGACTCACTGCCATGAATAGAGTTTGCCAGCGTCTCCGCCGAATCACGTCATCTGCTGTGACTCACGCTTTACATTTGCTTTTTTACCAGAATTTCTTTGTGTGCGTTAATGTTGAATGTTTGAATGCACCCACTTGAGTTCTTATTTAATATTCAAGGACCCGTGGAGATTCTCTTCTCATATGAATGGAGGCAAGGTTATGTGGATAGGAATGAGTCCGGACTCTTTCTTGTAAACACAGGCCGCTTCTTGAAATTGATTTTGACATTGAAAAGCAAAAAAAAGGAGTTGGATGTTCTTGATGTGCGTATCCTTGGTTCCAGTGACAACAAACAAGTTGTCATAGTGCGATATTCAAATGCATCTTTCTCAAAATCAAAGCTGCAAGGTCTGCAACTGTTTTGAGTTCGTCCTTTTATCATATAAATACGGAGGTGACGTCAGGAGTTCAAGCAGACTACATTCTACAGGTCAATAAATTCTCCAAATTCCTAGAAAACAATTTAGATTGTGACCACGTTGTCCTCTGTGGTAGTTCCTGTACGGCCCCAAGCGTCCAGCGCTGTGATGTTGCTGCTCTGCACCTCCTAAAAGGAGCCTTTCTTTCTGTTGAGGATGTTTGAGTTTCTGTTGCTGGCACTCTGAAGGTTCTTTAGGTTTGTGGGAACACAGCCAAGATACCAGTTATACAGATGTTAGCTGTAGATGTTTGCTAGCTAGACATGTACACATCAGCTGTGTCTCAATTCAGGGGCCGCATCCTTCTCAGGCCGAACCGAGCGCTGTTAAAATGAGACGGTCTGGTCTACGGAGGATTTCCAATTTGCATCACGCAGCGCCACTCCTGACGCCTAGCAACCTTAACAGCTTGAGGTTTGAGGTTTTTTAACATTTGTATCATTAGCTATTCGAGTGAGTAGAAACCCAGTACTTGCATTTAAAAGTGTAATCCTCCTCGGCCGCTGTTGGCGGTACAATTGGGGACGCCATATTCTCTTGCTGCAAAGAATTTTAGGAAAGGCCAGGCCGTGAAGCATCCAGCCGTTGGATCCTCCAAGTTTGGGAAAAGAAGGCAGCATTTCTCGGCCACATTTGAAGGAGCCTTTGAAATGGGGTGGCCTTGTTGGGCCACTGTGGCGCATTCGGTCTTCAAATGCAGCCTTCGAGGGATGCGGCCACTGAACTGAGACACAGCTATCGACTGCATGTGTCTTTTTTTCATCTTGTCTCAGTATGTTCATGAAAAGGAGTCAAACAGATTCAGGATACACACAAAGTTTCTGCTCAAGGTGGACGTGTCTTGGCCTCAATTCTCGCCCTCCGGAGCGAGTCTGCTTCGTGTCCACTCTTGTCTTTGCTTTGACTTTGTGTGTTCAGTCTAACACACCTCCAGAGTTCTTATCACAGTTTTGTCAAAACAAAACTTTTGAGGAACAAGCTGTCTTTACGATGAAAGAGAAAACTGTGACGTGTTGTGTGCTGTTAGGATTTTAAAGGTCTTTTCAGTGTGTCACAAACTAATTTGCTCTTTCTTTCTTTTTTCTCTCTCTCTCTTCTTTAGGTGAGCTGGTCGTCGGCACCCTTAGCTCTGCCCAGCACCTCCCCCTCCCACCTCCCTCTTCCTCAGCCTAAGCCCGTCATCCTCTGCCTCACCCTTTCCTCCTGCTTCTCGTGGGAACCACACGCCGCCATGTCTCTCTTCGCCTCTCCCGCCCCCTTCCTCCTCCTCCTCCTCCTCGTCCTCCTCCCACTGCCTCCCTGCCAGCCGGAGTCCCAGCGTAGCGACCCCAGCAGCGAGCCCGACCTGCGAGGGGTCTCGCCCTCCATGTTCCCCTCCTCCTTCTCGCCTTCCATGTCTTACAGTAACAGCAGCGTGTTAACCAGAAAAGAGAAGTGTGAGGAGGTGCCGGTGTGCAAGCCCGGCATCCTGCTGCCCGTCTGGCAGCCCAACCGGCCCGGGCTTGGCGATCAGGTGGCCAGAGCTGTGGTCTACTTTGTGTCACTCATGTACATGTTCCTGGGAGTGTCTATCATCGCCGACCGCTTCATGGCATCCATAGAGGTCATCACGTCACAGGTGAGAAGGAGTGAATGGAGGAGTACGTGGGTGGTGTAGTTCAGTAGGAAGGAGTGGATGGATGCATCATGTAAAGATGTAAATTAATTTAATTTGATTTGAAAGCTGCCTTCACCCGATGCATCCTGGAATAGTTTCCAAACAGGGCTACAATTTACGATGGATTATTTTCAATATCCGCTCATCTGTTGATTATTTTTTCAATTAATTGTTCAGTACTTAAATATCTTCAAAATTGTGAAAAAGTAGCAATTTAGATTACAGTTCAGTAATAACATAGTAACAGTGGGGTATGGAGTAATAACTAAGTTATACCATGTAATTACCAAAGTAATAACCAGGTAACAGCTTGGTATTAACAACAGTATATCTGGGTAATATTAGACCAAAAACAAAGGGCAATAATGGAGAAACACATTTAAAAATAGCAACGAGGCAAAACTATTTGGTAAGAGGAATATTCTGGTAACAATATATTAACCTGCTAACAATAAAATGGTTACCTGTTTCTGTTTAATTTCATGGTAATATAGATTAAACCAACATCAACCCTTTGTTTTTTTTATTACCCTGTTACATAAATGTGTTAATACCAAGCTATTTCCTGGTTATCACTTTGGTAAAAGCCCAAAGATTTTATAATATATTTTATAATGTTATAAAGCAGAAAGGCGGAGCAGCATGGTTCAGTTCCTGGTTCAGTTCCAGCCAGGGACCCTTGTTGCATGTCGTACCCCTCTCCCTCCCTTGTTCCTGTCTGCCACCTGACTATCAGCTGTCCAATAGAGACAAAAATGCCAAAAAATCCTCTTTAAAGCAGCAAATCTTCCCATCTGAGAAGCTTGAACCAGTTAATTTTTGCCATTTTGCCTGATAAACTGGATGAAATGTACCAGATATGTTCATGGGTGTTGTTTTTACGCTTATTTAATATTCACTTTTCCCAGATTTGCATCCTTGAAAAGCTATTTGCATTTAAATTTGCCACACAAATCTCTACAGTTGTATGAGCACTTCTTCTTCTTCAAGGGGGAAAATGCAGTGCTGTCAGAATTAAAGGAAGCATAGCGTCGATAAAGCCTGTAAATATTATTTTTATTGTCTCTATTGTGCAGCACCTTCACACTGAAAAGAGACAACAATGCAGAAATCCAACAAAAGAAAGAGACGTTTTTCTTACAGTTTCAGGAAGCAGCAGCCTTCAAATCCATATTTACTGAAAGTATTAGTATGAAATCCTCTCAAGGTGACTCATAACGCTTCAGTTGTTTAACTTTTATGCCAGGAATCTTTTAGTTAGAGTAGGTTTTGTCAGATAGTCTTGCTTTGCTCTTGTTGTCGCACCCAAACTTCTTGTGCAGTGAAACGATTTCACGCACATCACAGCCTCTGAAACTTCCTCCTCTCGTGGATTTTGGCTCGGCCGTAGCCAGGCCTGGAACTTCATCATTTTAGGGGCAAGGCCAAAAGCCAGGGCAGCAAGGCCATTAAATAAAACAATGATTTCTAGTCCATGGAAATAATGAATTCAACTTTAGGGTTATGTATGAGTTTAATTTTAATACAGAGTATAACTATCATAACTATCAGTGATGTAAATAAATAAGAAATGCTGTTTATTTCACAAAATAATTGATTGGTATTTACAAATCACCAATAATGGTACAAACTCCTGAGTCAAAAGTTCAAACAAATACTGACACATATTACATCCACTGGGTAAAGACGGCTAACAGCAAATTCACTGAACAATAACTATAACTATATATAACTACTATATTTTGGTGTGTTGTTAGCTAGCTAGATAACTATATTATTGTTTCTTGAATCATAATTTTCCACCCACATTCTAAAAACAAACATGCATTGGCAAATCAGGATGAGTTCAATTAAGTCTCCCAGTTTGTGTCAAACTATGGTCATAAATAAACTATGGCTGGTTTTCCAGCGGTTTAGGCTCGAGATCGAACCCACCGCTGGTTATGTGCGCAGTGTTTCACTTGATGTTGGTGTCTAAAAAATGTATTGACACGAAAGAGGCAGCCGAGGCAGTGTGAGAGGGGCATCAAGGCCACTGTGGCCACAAGGCATATCATTTTTTAGGTATAAGGCCAAACTGAAGAGGCGTGAAATTCCTGCCCTGGCTGTAGGGCTGACTTACATCTCCAGAGATGATGGTGGCATTAAATCAGCCTCAGCTTCTCTGTAATCGGTGGCAGTTGATTCATTATTGTTTGCAAATAGACAGAAACCATGCTGACCATGCAACAAACAAACAAACAAATATAGACCCATGTCATGTTAATCCATTTATAAGGCAGTTCATGCATGTTTCTGATTTAGCTGTAAATCATTCATTAGTGCTTGTGTTCAAGGTTAGTGGGTGTGTTAAATGACTACTGAGGAAGTGAAGCTGCATCATCATGTCGTTGTCTCTTTACTGCAGGCTGCAGGCCCGGGGTCAGTTTCCTTAATGGGGATAACACAGATTTCCCTCTCCATCCATTTGTCCTCTGTAATGGTGTAAATGACCCTCAGCTGTTTTCAGAGACAGAGCTGTGTGTTCACCCGAGAGGATACCAGTATAGTCTCTCATCTCAGTATATAGTGCAGTTGGTGGAAGTTGGTGCGATGTGTCAAAGTGAGAGTGTGTGTGTGTGTGTGTGTGTGTAGTCCCAGGTGGTCTGTAATGGTTCAGGGGTTGAGGGTACGCAGTCATGAGCACTGTAGAAAAAGAAAGAGAAGAAGGGTCCCGTGAGGTTTGAACGGATGCTGATGTTCAGTATGAGAGAGGAGGACGAGGAGACGTGAAGGTCAGCTGGAGGGAGACAAGAGGACGGGAAGGACGAAGGAAAATAGACTCACTAA
This sequence comes from Macquaria ambigua, assembly GCA_008360985.2. Classification (NCBI taxonomy): domain Eukaryota; kingdom Metazoa; phylum Chordata; class Actinopteri; order Centrarchiformes; family Percichthyidae; genus Macquaria; species Macquaria ambigua. The sequence continues at coordinate 12,919 of VMKM01004081.1, read as the reverse complement.
ACGCACACAAAATAATAATAAGAGAGTTTAACACGAAAAGGACTCAACATTTACAGATTAGCATGTCGTTACTGATGTCAGATTTAAAGATTAACCCCTTGAGATGCATCATCTCGTTTTCAAAGGACAATAGAAAACATAACACACAACACTCATCTTTTCTGTTTGTGACTGATTTTGTGTCGTACAGCTAATGGAAGTGACACACCACGATGCTCATCATCCATTGATTGCTAATCAGCTTTCAGTCGCTCTCTCTCTCTCACTCTGTTCACTCACTCCATGCACTTTACTTACATCTGCATCGCCTCTGATTCTTCTTCTGCATTTAGTGTCAAAGTAGGAGGATCCATATGCACCAGATGCATATAGGCAAAGAGAGGGGGGGTGAATAAAGAGAAATTAAAGGGTTAATGGAGGGAAGCGGGTGTCATCAATCCTTTTCAAGATCAATGTAAATGAATGTCCTATTGTGAATCCCACAATCCATCACTGTGGCAGCAACAACACCTCCTGTGGCAGAGGGTTGTCGTTTGTGTGTGTGTGTGTGTGTGTGTGTGTGTGTGTGTGTGTGTGTGTGTGTGTGTGTGCTTTCGTATTATGAGTCTTTATGAGGACACACACAGTAAATACAGTGGAGAGTACATCAGTGTATATAGTGATGAATACAGCAGAGGCAGAGAGAGAAATCTGTCTGTGTGGGTAAATATGGACAGCAGGCAGCAGAGAGACTGTCTGTGATTAGAAAGTCACAGGTTTGATCCCACTGCAACTACTTGAGGAAGATACTGAACCCTCATCCTCTTAATCAAATATATCTTAATAAAACATAATACATACACAGATTTCAGTCCACAGGCTGTTATAGCAACCGAGAAAGTCGGGGAAGGTCACAATCTGTCACACATAGGAAATACAAAGCGATTTAATACATGTAACATGCTACATATAATACCTTTTAATGTAGTACTTCAGCTTTAAATAGCAGGTTAAGATTCAAAGTGGCAGCTAATCTTTAAAATTCTCACAGTTTTCTTTGTTGCTCACTACTCAGATGTGTTGTTTCTGCAGTGGTTTTCCCAGAGATCAGTCAGTCAAACTGTGGGGGTTGGACTCACACAGGTTTCCTGTTAAAGTTAGAGTTTATCGGCTTTATTTTAGGGCTCTTTTTTTGGGTGGCTATTGCTGCTGCAGGGTACAAGGGAAAACCCTGAAGACACAACAGTAATTTCATTAAATGGTATAATATGTTATACGGGCACAAGAGTGTATGTTGCAATACTAACAATTAATGAGAATCCAAATACAGCTCAGTATTACTGTTATAACTACAACTACAAGTGTACATGTAGGGTACATTAAGTGAGGATTTTCAAAATATAAAGCATTAATCTTATTTAACAAACGCTCTAATAACTTACAAGACTGCTGGGGACTCACCTGGTCCTCTCAACTTTTTAACTTTTATTTTTATTTGAAAGGCCCTGCACACCTACGGTACACCCACATTTAACTTATTCTGGATGATTCTCAGGTCTGTGTGGGTGTGTACAGACTGTAGAGTGGGACAAATTACACACATTTATCATTCTAACTAGTTCAATTATTCTGGTGAACCTGATGTTCATCCCTGCGTAGTTTGGCCCATTATCAATCAGTCTAATCAGCCAAAATAACTGGGAACACCTGTGGGGGTGTGCAGGGAATTTAAAGCTTGGTTATAGAGTTCGTCCAGGGAGTTAATGTGCGGTCAGTCAACTCAGTGTGTGTGTGTGTGTGTGTGTGTGTGTTTGGGCCAACAGGAGAAGGAGGTGACCATCACGATGCCTAACGGGGAAACAACAGTGGCGACGGTTCGAATCTGGAACGAAACAGTTTCCAATCTGACGCTCATGGCTCTGGGCTCCAGCGCTCCGGAGATCCTGCTGTCTGTTATAGAGGTACACACACACACACACACACACACACACACACACTCCACCGTGTCTTTCTATCACAGGGGGTTTATGTGGATTCATTGATGCCACCAGCACTGCTCCTCTTTTCTCTCACCTCCTCTTTCTTGCTCCTTCCATCTTCATCAAATGTTTCATTTCTTTATTCCAAAGCAAAATACTCACATTCCTTTTCAGCTTTATCTGTATAACTCTAATATCTTCTGCAGAGAGCATGTTGTAAAATCAAAATGCTTGATAAACATGCGACTAGTTAATCATTTTCAAAGCAGAGGAATCAGTTTGCATTTCATTTTAAAACAATAATGACTTCCCAGTTGGCAAAACTAGCCGTGTTGTCACAGAGTGTTTTTTAAAATTACTTTTGTTGTAAAGTAAGTAAAGTAATTCTCTGTCTATTGTTTGTTTTGTTGCTAGTCATCAATATGAGTCTCTTCCCTCCCACACACTGTACCTCTCCAGGTGTGCGGTCACGAGTTCAAGGCGGGTGAGTTGGGACCGGGAACCATCGTTGGCAGTGCCGCCTTCAACATGTTCGTGATCCTCGGGATCTGCGTGTGGACAATCCCCCCAGGCGAGACCCGCAAGATCAAACACCTCAGGGTGTTCTTCATCACCGCCTTCTGGAGCATCTTCGCCTACATCTGGCTCTACCTCATCCTGTCTGTCATGTCGCCGGGCGTCGTGGAGGTGAGACAGGCTCAGTGTGGTTTAGAGGAAAAAAGCAGAGACAGAGTTGAGAGAGAGAGTGTGTGGTGACACTGATACTGAGTGGCACCGTTCATCAGTACAGACACTTGTCCATTTTCTGCTAATTTGGGCCCAAATACGGCCTCTTACATAAAGGTGGGTGAAGTGATACAACTGAGGTCATGCAGATCAGGTGCAAAAATGGCGTGAAGCACTTTTTGTCGTGTCAGAAACAGAAAATATAGGATTAAATATTGATCAATACTATCAGACTCATATTTTACTTTTCTTTTTGTTTATTAAATGTCTCTCATGTGGATGGAGGTTGGGGTGAAGGTGGGAGGGAGACATGTTGGTTGTTATGTCTCCGTCATTGATTGCTGCTTGTTGTGGGATCCATTTCCAAGCGAAGATATTTAAAAATATATATTGAAATACCATGTGGAGCTCTCACTGTTGCCTCTGCTATTACCTGTCTCACAGTAGTAGTGGTATCATTGTGCACATGTAAATGCACCCAAATATGACTGAACTAAATGCAACCAATTTAATCAATTAAATGGTTCGTAAACAGACAGTAATAAAATAAATATATTTTGCATCGTACTACAAATGAGTGTAGCTATAGCCCAACTGCATCATTGTCTACTAAAATAATTGTAATTGTCGTGCGCTGACTGGAATTTCAGCGTCTCCTAACACAATCTGCCCTTTACAGCTTATCTGTGCTGCTGTATTTTAATATTAGGGTTGCTGTCAGTGCCAGTACGCCCCTTATTCACATGTTGGTGTGTGCATCGGCCGGTATCAGCACTTTGAGCACTGGTTGTTGTGTAACAACAGCAACAGGTTTCTCCTCAGAGAAGTCGGCCTGGACGTCTGTGTTTAGATGAGCTTTAGATGTTATGTTATTTTGTTATATTCTCCCTGTAACACCACCTGCTGATAGAACTAATCATGTCTTCATGATGCTCCATCCTCTTGCATTGCTCCAGAGTTTGCACTTAGGATCGTACCTGCGCCCAGTTTCAGGAACTATGTGTCCGAAGGGAGGAAGTGATGATCTAACTGATCGTTAATCAAACACCTGGCAACATAATTAACCTGCTGAACAAAGGTAATTAGGAGAATCTGCATGTGTGTGTTTCAGGTGTGGGAGGCCCTGGTGACCCTGCTGTACTTCCCAGTGTGCGTCATCCTGGCTTGGATCGCAGACCGCCGCCTGCTCTTCTACAAGTACATGGGCAAGCGCTACCGTGCCGACAAGCGCCACGGCATCGTCGTGGAGACCGAGGGAGACTTGACGCCCAACAAGGGCGGCATGGAGATGATCGTAGATGGCAAGTTCCCGTCACGAGGGGGCGCCGTGGTGCCCGCCGAGAACTGTGGGGGTGGAACTCAGGATGGCTCAGCGGGCACTGCGGCCAATAACGTCGGCGCGGCAGCGGGGTCCATGGCAACGGGAGCCAGGGGCAACCTGCCCAACTCCAACAGTGCAATGGTCAATATGGAGAGCAGCAAGGAGCTGGACGAGAGCCGCAAAGAGGTGAGAGACAGAGAGAGGAAGTGTAGAGAGAACTGAACTAACAAACATGATATCAAATACTGACAGCTTTAGAAATCTGTAGTCTAAATCTATTTATATTGATATACTATATAGGTGATAGGCTATAACACTGCAGATTGCACCCAATCGACTACAAGCTCATCTCAACCTCCATGTGGCACGAAACAATATCCTGTGTTATGAAAGTCCCTGTTAGAGGTGGGATCATCGAGTCGGCACATATTGTCTAAAATGTTTTGGGCATCTCGGTTTGAGCAGGGCAAAATCAATCAATTATCAGACTTCAGAAAAGGTGAGGGATGTATGGGATGTCTGCTCTCTCGTTTTCCAGAAAGAGTGCAGTTCAAATCTTCATCACTGGAAAAGTCTAAATGTTGTTTGGGTCTGTAAACAAACAAATACATGTTATCTGAGTAATTGTGTAATTAAAGGCAATATGTCCAAAAAGAGAGCACCTGATGCAAAAACAGAATTGGTGTTCATAAGATGGCCTGAAACCAGAAGGGCTCTTTCAGTTTGGTTTCATTTGACTTTGGAGTAGCTAACAAAGAGCAAAGACAGAGACAAAACCATCATTTATAATTACCTGTCATGTCTTACAGCCAGCGTTCAGACAGCTGGTGGAGGTGTGTTGTTTCAGGGACCATTGAGACATGAACTACGATCCAGGAAGTCCAGTTTGAGTAACAGATCCATGAGTTTGAAGGCTTATCAGAGGCCAAAACACTGCACACAGGTTTATAATACTCTGACACAGGGTTTTACAAGTCACAGCGGCAACTGTTTTATATTTTGTCACGACGATCACGAGGTGAACAGTAGAAATACAGCGTTCATGCCCCGTGTGCTGAGCCATTTTTATCACTGTTGCTATGTAAGAAAATGTTTTTGTATTGCACTTCCTTCCCTCATTGTGTGTTTGGTCTCTTCCTACTTCAGAGTAAAACATGACAGGTAAATGCTATTCCTACTCCCACCCTTTATGTCAGTGCAGAACATCCCATCGACATTTATTCCACATCAGATTGTTTACAGAGCGGGTGAGAGGATAAAGAGAGCGAAGGAAGTTTAATTCACACATAATACACTGTTATCACTGCAGATCGTGCTCTGTAATAAGTCTGGAATCTCATTTCCCAGGTTTTTTTGTTGGTGGAAAAAATGCAGTTAACATAGAAAACACAATTTCTGTCCCACATGATTTCAGTGCAAAATAATGGAGCCTTCCCCTGCAGGAGACGGGAAAAGTTGATGATTCCTAAAGTGATGCTTTCTGCTGTTTTTTGTGATACCAATTGTTTTGTACACTTTTTACTTGATAGTGAAATTTACACAGAAAGTAGATGCAGAGGCACTGAAGAGCCATTTACACCTGTTAATAGCCGGCTAAAAAGAGATTTAGTCGGTCTTACTATTGAGGAGAAGAAGGAGACATGAGACAAGTTTAAGAGGTAGTGACAGCACAGAGAAGTGAACATGTGGGAGGTTTGACAGACAAAGAAAACACGATAATGAGGGTCAGAGAGTCGAAAGGACAAATGAGACACCGAGAGAGAAACATTGACATGATGAAAGTGAGGAGGACAGAATGAAAGAGTCGAAGGGAGATGAAAGACAACGAGATTCGGTCAGCAGCCTCGGGCGGACGGCAGGATTGTTTCTCATCCTGCTCATTAATTTGCATTTTCTTTTGCAGATTTTTTGAAAATTCAGTTAAGATATGAGCTACATTGTTTTGTTTTTTTTTGCTCATATGCTGTTGTGCAGGATTACTCTGATTTTATTGGCCCCCTTGCTCAAAATGTTAAATCCACTCTTGGGAAGTGAAGTCACCCTGTTTTTTCAACCAAACTATATTGCAAAAAATCTGACTTTTGTTGCAATATAGACACATCTTCAGATCTTTAGTTAGTGAGATGAGTTTGTTACTGAGATAGTACCACCCCTGCATTGTGCTATTCAGGGAGACTGTGTAGGTAGAAACTTGGTTCATTTATTCTGCGTTTTTAATAACGTTAATAATAAATCTGCAACATTTACATTAACTATGTTTTATGTTACATTATCAAACATCAAAACAGAAGAAAAAAGCAATAAATATCAAAATCACTGTATTAACTGTGATGCAGCTAAACAACATGACAACTCAAGGTTTCCTGTTGTCATCGCAGCCCTCAACACAGTCTGACAGGACTGAATCAGAGCCGACCAATAAAACTCTAATCACTCTGAACTCTACTTGGTTAAAGAGGCCATATTATGCTCGTTTTCAGGTTCATACTTTTTATTTAGGGTGTCTACTAGAATAGGTTTACCTTCACGCAATCACTTTATAACGGAGTTTAGCTGCACTTCTACCGTGAAAATCACCACAATAACCGCTTCTAAACCAAAAACATCAAAACAGCACCTGTTTAAACAGTTAAATTACACAAAAAATAAAGAAATTAATCCAATTCTGATTGTGTGTTACATAGAGACAGAGATAAGTAACGGAAAAGGCTGGACTACATGCGAGAATAACTCCCTTTGGGCACGGACTTTGGACTTTGTAACATTGCAGACGTTGTACATGCGCATGCAGCTATATAACACACTAAACCACCCAAGCATAATATGTCCTCTTTAAGCACTTTTGGCTGCTTGTGGAAGACGGATATTCATCATTGTCTGATGGCCGGTGATAGATTACCTTTCTTGAATTCAGTTAAACATTGCACTTAATGCGTTGGTGAATTAAACCAGTCATATTGAATATCTTCTGGTAGGTCAGCAGTCCATTTTATTTTTTAAACTTTAAGAGCAAACTGTTATTTTTTTTCCATTTGGCATAAAATCTTTTTTAAACTTGCAGGCACTCTGCATCTAAACAGTTTGGAAATGTTTTCAACAGCTCATAAAGTTACAGAATTTATTTCAACCCCCGGATGAAACCAACAGAAGTTAAAACACGAACATGATTTCTTAATTAGCTTTTTGAAAGTTCAAGCATTTTAGAAAGTGAGGCAATGACTTTGTTGTTGAGCTGGAAGCTGAAGCAGCCAGTGTTTGTATGAACAGCTGTGCACGCCGTCGGTGTGTGTAGATATTTGAATCATGAGTGTGTCCTCTCGTCCGTCCCCCAGGTGATTCGTATCCTGAAGGAGCTGAAGCAGAAATATCCCGACAAAGAGCTGGACCAGCTGGTGGAGCTGGCCAACTACTATGCACTGCTGCACCAACAGAAGAGCAGAGCCTTCTACCGCATACAGGTAACACACACACACACACACACACACTCACACACTCATGAATTGTCTCTGAAGTGAACACACAAGTTGTCCAAACCTACAAAAGGACATAAAGCAGTTCAAGGACTAATTTCAGCTTGTGTTGAAACAGAACTACAAATGTTTTATTTACAGTTTAAACACTTGTTTTTTCATATACATTAAAAGTCCAAATGTGACATATTACATCATATTACATTTAAGACATTTCTGTCTGTTTGATGATGTGAAAGTTTTGAAAATTATAATAAATGTGAAGGAAATGAGGTTCTGTACACTTTCTTTTAACCCCTCCTCCGCCTGCTTGTCTGTCTCCCTCAAGGCGACTCGTATGATGATCGGAGCCGGTAACGTCCTGAAGAAGCACGCAGCCGACCACGCTCGCCGCACAGCCGTAACCGACGAGGAGGCACCAGAAGAAGAAGACCAGGGGTTATGCAGCCGCATCTCATTTGAAAGCGCCCACAGTCAGTGCATGGAGAACTGCGGCGTTCTGACGCTGGCTGTGGTCTGCCAAGGTAGCGAAATCAATAAGTCATAAGCTAATATTGAGTTCACATAAATAAGTTAGAAGTCTGGTGTGGTAATAAAGCATAAAGTCTTTCTTTTCTTCAAATGAATGCTTGCATTTGAACTTTTATCTCTCTTTGATCTGATAAAGTTTTATCCTCTGAGTTTCATTAACATTTTTCAAGCAACAAGCCATAACTGCAGTGCGGTGATTTATTTTTACACACTTACTCTTTAATCACTGGATTAAAACAGTGGTAAAAGAAGTGTTCAGATCCTTTACTTAAAAGGGAGCTCCGCTGATTTAGCATCGCGCTGTCGGACTCACAATGGACAGAAATCGATGCAGCAGAACCAGAGATGTCATCTTTTTTTTATTCCACACATTTTTCTTCTTCTTTGTCAAAACTACCGCCTACATTACCCACAATGCAACTCGACCACTGGCAGTTCAGTCCTGTGTTATGCTAATAGCGGCTAATGTAGCCTCAGGCTGCTGGCCTCACACCCAGATTTCTTTTTCATTTTCAAACTTTTCAAACTGTCTTCAGCCCCAACCGACGCTGACTCAAGTGACATCACTTGAGGTTATTTATCAGACTTCACAGCTTTTTTCACAGTAAAACTCCTCAACACCTGGAAACGGACGTTGATGTGTAAAAATGGCGCACTTCCCCTTTAAGTAAAAGTAGTAAAAATACTCTGTTACAAGTAAAGGTCCTGCATTCAAAATCTTACTTAAGTTACTTTATTGATTGTAGGGTTGTTTAATCTATAACAAGGTATTATACATGTAAAGACATCGTATTTTATAAGATAATCATTAAGTTTTGATAAATCAAAATCAGAATCACATTTATTGCCAAGTAGGTTTACACATACAAGGACTTTGCTTTGGTATTTTGGTGCATAACAATAAATATAGTAACTAGAGCTGCCAGATAAATGTAATAGAGTAAAAAGTACAATGTTTCCCTATGAAATGTAGTGGAGTCAAAGTATAAAGTAGCAGAAAATGGAAATACTAAAAAACACCACTGGACACATTGCTACTTTATTTGTATTTTGGTGGCCATTAAAAGCAAAGTCTTCTTCAGGTCTAATCTGCTCTACAGAGTTTAGCTGCAGTCTGTAACAAAGGAAACTTATATAACTTATATATAATAACTTAATGAGAAAAATCTGACGGGGTTATATAATGTTCTCAATGCAGAACAAGCTCTTCATATATTAAAGATAAATAGTGGATTCAACTATAAACACTGTAAACATTACAGCTTATTTTTCGTGCCTAGTTTTTATACACAGATGCGTTCTCATCGACATGCTTTTTATGGTATGCCCAGTGTTAATCTGTTCCATTTCTGCTGTGTAGGGGGTCTGGGAGAGAACACCTTCTATGTGGACTACAGGACAGAGGACGGTTCAGCCAACGCTGGATCAGATTACGAGTACAGCGAAGGAACACTGGTATTCAAACCTGGAGAGACTCGCAGAGAGATTAAGGTGAGTGAAGAGAAGAAGGAAGAGAGAGAGGAGGTGGGAATGGAGAAAGAAACAGTAAGAAGCATTTAAACACTGAGCACTGCACCACAAACCACCTAAAAGACAAGACCTGGTCCCGGATCACTTCACAATGTCAGGTTTGAGTTGAGTTTGACAGTGAGGGGACCACACTGTTAAAAGATTAATACAAGTTTTGGGGAGATGAGGGGAAACTTTAATGTGGGGAAATTGTATAAGTAGCTCATCATATACATAATGAAACAGGAGGATCTGTCAGTTCATCCCAAAAGCTCTGAGCTCAAAGATTTCTTTGTTAAAAAGATAAGAAATAGAAGCTGATACACTGAATATAAATGTACCGGCATCTGACGTTGAATTCAAACACTTTAGCCGGATTCACACACAATAAGTTACCAGCTCCGACTTCACCGTAATCAAATCTGGTGCAGGAGGACGACGAGTTTTACTTCATGGAGCTGCATAAACGTGCTGCATGAACCTGAATAACCTGCAGTGTGGCTGTAAAATCTGGAAAGATACCTGAGGAGATCAGAGCGAGTGGAGGGAGGGAGGGGGGAGAGGGATGATGAGATAAGTGATGAGAGTCCCAGCAGGAGAGACAGGCCGAGGCTGAGGAGAGGACAGAAAAGTACTGCTGCTACTAGTACTACTAACTTCTGCTGCTACTACGTTAGCTACTACTTTACTGTATGAAAGGCACAAACCTTTTAGTTGTTCTGCCGTGAAGGACGGAAACTTTGGCCAGGCAGCTTTTCACTCTGAGAGGAGCTGAAACTGTTTACATCTTTACAATTTCTTAAAACTTGTGATATGTATAAAATAATGCAAGAAAACCTTTTCAGCCTGGCTTCTGCATCGTGTGTTTTATGATGTTCAAACATCAACATCATCTTTATTTTATTCTTCTTACTTATTTTACTTTAATCATATGCAATCAATTTGTCTCTGTATAATTTTTAACATTTCTATATATTTATTAATTTATTTAATATATTCAGTTCTGCATTTTACCTTCAAATTGTGTGTATTTATTTCAAGTGTTTTACTTTTCATACTTCTACAGCCTTGTTAGCTTACCACTCTTTATCCAATATGAAAAGTGCTTAACTGATTGATTGACTGATATTACTGCGGCTAACACTATTACTACTATGTGTTCCACCAGTATAAATACTCCTAACACTCCTAATACTACTACTATTATATCTGCTACTCTGCTTTTGCTGCAGCTGCTGTCGCTCTCATTAGTGCCTCTTATGTGATTGGTGATGACTCTATCTATCTACTCTACCTGTTTAATACATATAAATACTAATAACAGCCATGAACTGCTGCTTGGGAACAGCTGCTGAAAGAAGGAGAGCACAGACAACAGAAACTTTTCTAAACTAATGGAAAAGATGAGAATGATCGAGAGAATATAAAATAAAATGAATGAAATGAAAGTGGAGATGTAAGTTATGTCAAAGTCAAGAATAACTGATGTCATTGATTGCCTTCATCAATGCACTTTCCATTTTGACACAGATTCATTTGGTTTTTAAATTCTTCAAACAAGAAGTAGTTAATGTAATTATTTTCAAAGAATAATGAGTAAAGGAATCCTATTACAATTTAGTAATTGATAACTTTCTTTTAGTACATAATTAAATGAAAACAGTAAAGGACAACTTATATTCCCGCCTTATTCAAAGTTTAAAAACCATCTAGTGCTTCAGATGTTTCTTGCTGTAAAATATAATTTTGAGTCTAATCTGAAAAGAAGACATGAAGTTAGATGATCAGTTCACTGTCTTTGATTTCTCTGCACTCTGAACTTGGGATCAAACAACATAGTAAAGATTTCTTTTTCACAGAAAGACAGAAACCTAGAATATTATTTTTTTAAAGCGCACTGTGCTGTGAGAATTAAAAGCATATAGGGCGAGGTAAAGACGAGGTGAGCCGGGTAATCTCTCCTCAGATTCAGAGTTTGATGAAAGATCAAAAGAAGTGTGAGAAGTGGCTGCATGAGAGGAGAGTGGTGCAGTAGAAGCATGGGGAGGACGGGACTTTACAAAAAAACAGACGGTTTAAATTGGCCAATCTGCCGTGAGTGAGTGGATGAGGAGCTGAGTGAGTACATTACACAAAGGTCAGTGTCATCCATTTCAACAGCGGACCAGTGGACTTGGATCGATTGCTGTGTCAGAAATGAGCAGCGGGGAAACCAATTAAACTTGAACGTCTCACTCGTCTGGCAAAGTCCACTTTCACTGCTCCACTGTGTGACCTTCGCCGCAGTCGTCACAGGCTGTGATCTCCACTGATAGAACCAATCAAAGGCCTCGTTGTCAGCACTCTTTGCTGTAACGAGGAGTCAAGATTGTTGCCTTCATTAGAGCTACAGAACGAATCTAATCTGCAACACTGTGATGAAATGGAAGTGCAGTCTAGTCACCAGATTATAACAGTGCTGCCAGTTATTCAAGTCTGAAAATACGAATGCAAATGATAACCAGGAGCATGTTTCCTTCAGCATGCAGATTCTACATTTGTGGGGAAGCCTGTTGCACCGATCATCAAACTATTTCAATATACTGTCATTCTTAGTTCATTCTTCTCAATAGGCGTTTTCAGTTAGTTGGAAGTCAGAACTGTAGCCTTAAAAATAGACCAAAACACGAACAAATGGACCAACAGTGAAGTCCAGGCTTTATTTTTTTGTTCTTTATTCTTTTACATTAAAGTTTTTCAGATCTCAGATAAGAAAATATTTCAAATAAAGAAACTCAAGCTTGACCTACAAGTCTAACTGAATCCCTGAGTGCATGTAATGACAGTCAATTATACAAACTCCCTGCTCTCTAATAAAAGCCTCAAAGCCTCTTAAATAGGAAATTCATTATGAAAGCTTTGGTTTGCAGATGTATTCATAACGAACGCAGTTCAAACTGAGGAAAGTGGTCCAGAGACAGCAGCACCTGATATATCACTCTACAAATATACTTTTTATAAAACATACAGCAGGCTGAATGTTTATGGTAATGGTTATGGATTCAAGGAATCTATAAAATATCAGAAAATAGTGAAAAACTTCTGATCACATGCACTGCAGGATGACATCTTCAAACTGCTTGTTTTGTCCGAACAGTCCGAGACTCAAAGATATTCAGCACAAAAATAAAACCAGAGAAAAACACAGCAAATCCTCATATTTCAGAAGCTTCATAGTTTCAGCTCGTTCACTGTTTTGGTTCACTCTCATGGCTCTCATAGCGTTGTTTTTGGCAGCTGTTTTTAGTGAAAAAGCAGCTGTAAAAAGCCACAGTCCACTACCTGCTCAGCAGCAAACAGCAGACAGACACAGTTAGAGACCAGCTGGTGAACATAGTGGAGCATTTAGCAGCTAAAGAGCCAGA